>MU628789.1:0-17941 GCA_025688805.1 Aspergillus egyptiacus
CCCCCGGGCGCCAAAAAAAAAAACCATGAACCTATTGTCCACACATTATGACGGGGTCCTTAGCTTGCTGGCGCCACCCTACTCGCCCTTTCGTCTCCTGTGGGACCAGCAGCAGTATATTAGCAGTACCTTGCACTCACCCCATGCTTAGTGATTGCCTTAGGCTGCTTAGGGCATGCTCAGGGCGTGCTCAGGCCTACTCAGTAAGCAAAAAGCAGCCAAGCGTGAGCACCAAAACAGAGAGGGAAGGTCATCAAGCCTCCTAGGAAATCAAGTACATATGCAGATAGGTACGTAGATTTCTTGCGGATATGCAGGGAGCTCGGAAGGACATGACATTGATTACGCAGGGGTCACTAAGCCAGAGAAAGCTGAGCAGACGATGACAAAGCCCTTGCTCATCAATCAACTAATAATATACTACGAACCACGAGAAACAGTAACATTGGGGAGGGATAATATTGAGAGTATCTAATAGTTCCAATAGGGGGTGTATTCTGCATGGCGTTGAGGTTTTCCTTTTCCCTTTTTTTTTAAGTGATGCATACCCGTATGTTCAGACTCCTGCCACACACTCGTGTCATTCTACTTCCTCTTCACCATCACATATGGAATCTCAACATCCTCCTCCGTCTGATCTTCTGCCGTTACCTCGAAGATAATATTCTTCTGGTGATCAGGGATGGGTTTTTTGCTGATGTGCTCGACCAGCTTGCTCATCCTGTCGCAAAAGCTATTAGTAGCGGACTTTAAGAGGGTACTCCGTTTAACTTACTTCATTGGGAGACGGTCCTTGACTTTGGACGGACCGTAAAAGCTGGCGTAGAGCAGGCTGACACCAGAACTGACCATACTGATCTCCAGCCCCAAATCCTGGAAGTGCTTGAGGAAGTCCTGCAAAGGAATGTCATCGACCTCAAAACGGTCCCAGATTTGGTCAATAGCCACTTCACCCTGCTTGCCCGTATACTTGCTCTTGGGACTTGCAATGGGTTCACTGAATCCGAAAAATGGCAGCGCAAGGTTGACAAACCCGTTCTTGTACTGTTCAATGTCGTCCTTGCCATCAATGATCTTGAGCAATTCCAAGGCGACTAGACCTGTAACGAGAGCAGTTGTAGTGGCGATGGCAGGAATAATCTTTCCGGCAATGAACTTCGTCTTATGGCGATCAGCTGGGGAAATATCGTAGTTTTTGGCACGGAGGTTGCTGGCTGCTGTGATGAAATCAATGTGATGGTTGGTATCATCGTCCTTCTCAAACTCAACAGGGTTAAGGCGGAATCCTGCAAGCGACTTGGGGGAAGGAAGGCTGTCCACAAGGCGCTGAATGTCGTTATCATCTTCGAACGAAGATCCAGAAGGCTGAGCGTTCGGATCCTCCTCCTTTTCATCGGCCTGTATCTTGACACCGGATTTCGGTGTGAACTCAGGGATGATCATGTCGTCCACAATCTTTCTGTAATAACCCTTGTCGACGCCAGGGTTCTTGATCCCGTAGTTGAAGGCATGAAGGTTTGCGCCCGCGATGATGAACCCAAGGTGGGTGGGGTTGGAGCTATCAAATTTCAGCGGCGTGGGAGCACGCTTAGGTCCAGACCAGAAAGGTTGGCCGGTTGACGTTGTCGAGTCCTTGGGGAAGTTGTAAAGCAGTTGCTGAATGGCGTTGTTGAACTGGGCTTCGAACTGGTTACGAGCCCAGACAACACAATCATCGAAAGTCAATGGCTTTTCAGTGACCAAGAAGTCACGCAAATGCTCCAAAGTCTGTTTCTCATTTCCAGCTTGCTTGAGCGTCTGCTCGATGTAGTTCGGTTGGGACAAATACATGTTGACAGCCTCTGGAGGTCCAACAAAGTATGTCTGGAAAAGATCTCTGGACCAAGCAATCGTGTGCTCAATACGGTTTGGGAAACTCTTAAGCGTGCACATTGGGAATGACTTCTCCGGAGGGTCTTGAGAGCTAGAATAGGATTCCGTAATGCGCGGAAGGACGACCTGAGTGTTGCCCTTGGTACCAAGAGTGCCGCTCTCCAGCAACGGCTTTCTGAAAAAGACGCAACGACGATCGACGTAGGTTCTCGCCTCGACATTGTCAAGAGCATTTGTGACGCCATCAAGGGCTTCCCAGAAGTCTTCGTTGAAGACATCCTCTGTGTCAGGTCCGACGCGGTCCTTCAGCGTCATGATTTGACCTTCTAGTTCGGGGTTCATTGCCTGAACTGCGGCGGAGGCGCATTCACTCTTGAGCTTGCCAACGTCCTTGCTGCGGAACAAAAACTGCCTGTTCAGATTACTCTTTTCAATCTGATCCATGTCGGTAACGTAAATCTTGCCCTTCGGACCAGTTCCGAGACCCATCATAGCCCAGTTTTTCAGTGTTTCGCATCCAATGGCCCCGGCACCGACAAGGAACTGCTTAATGTTGGCAATCTTATCCTGAAACTCTTTGCCAAAGACAGCAATCTGACCATCATAACGTGTACCAAGAGGCTTACAAGCCTCCTCGGATCGTGTGACTGAGGTCGGTAGAGATTCGAGCGAGTCGAAGTAGAGCCACTGTTGTACGGGACCAAACTTTCCGGATACAGCTTTGAGAACTTCTTGTGCTGCAATACCTCCGAAGAAAGCGGCCAACGGGTTCAGATCGCCCCTGGCCTGATAACTCAGCTCTTTGATGATCTTCTCGTCTAATTCAACCTTATCTTCCTGACTGGATGCCAAGTCGTTCGCAATCTTCAGAACTTCCTGAGCGTCGCTCTCATGGTGAGGGCGTGGTAATTGTCCATCGTGAGCCTCCGCAAATTGATGAAGGGCTTGGACACCGATGTGGAGCTGCTGCGGTCGGTCGAACTTAGCGAAGTCCGAAATTAAGAAATCCGGCTTCTTCAGCTGGTCCGAAAGGGGCTGGAAGTCAATGAATTTAGGCATCTTGACCTGTGTGAAGAGACCGCCACCTTGGTATGAGCCCAGACCAGACACATCTCCGATGGAGAAAGTATAAGGGCCCTTGACGGTAACCTTTCGCGGATCAGAGTTATTCAGTCCCTCCATACCCTTGACCTCGCTGAACGTCACGAAATCACCGTCTTCCAAACCATGGCGGGTTTCGTCAAGCGCTGAAACAAGGCCATCCTCAGAAATGTCTGCCACAATGCCGCTCACGGGATCTTCGCCCGTAGAGTCGCCAACTGTGAAGTTCTTTCCAAAATCATTAAAGAGGTAACCAAACAGACCGAACGTGTCTGTTATAGTAAGGTAGATGCCGTTCTTGTGACAGAAATCCGCTATCGCCAGTTGTTCTTTCAAGGGCGTCAGCGTAAGCACAACGGCCTGGTAACGCTTCAGTTGCTCCAAGTCTTCTGCCAGATTTTCACCCTCGTGAACAGTAACTGGGACGTAAGAGTTCAGTTCCGCAACCCTCGGAGCGGTCGCCTCGGCACGCGATCTGCCAACGTCCTGGGGCTGCAAGAAGAACTGGGAGGAGAGGTCGGAAATAGCGACGGGAGCAGGATCGTAAAGAGTAAGTGATTTCACGCCAGCGAGAGCAATGTTTTTGGCTTGAATCGTTATTAAGTGTCATACGGGATAGCTTATGACCAACTTACCAATCTCCACACCCAATCCTTTCAAACCAACGATGAGAACATTTGACGAGCCCATGCGTTTCATAGCCTCATGGCCTAGCACGTATCTGAAAAGCATAAATTAGTGTCTGAGAAGTGAAGAAGCAACGGTAGCGGTTGCGCTCACAGCTGCCGGCTGTACAAGGACTCGTCGATCTCGCCATGCTTGATCTTTTCGACCGTATCTTGTGTGGGGGTATCGACCTGCATCATAGACTCCTAAGCTTATCAGCAAGCACCATTGATACTGCAAGCTATTTGGACCACAAGCGTACCGTCATGGCCTTTTTCTTTTCCGGTCGAGATTCTGATTCAGCAGACGCTCTTCGCTTTCCCAGCTTCGCAGCGTCACGAACGGGAAGGTCGGAGGGGGGAATTGTGAAAGTATGGAAATGAAAGTCTTGCTTTTTAGCAAGACTTTCAAGCAGTATCGACTGGTATCTACAGCTCTCAGGGCACACCTAAGAAGAGCAGAAACGGTGAGTCCGACGAAGCGGAGGGAGCTTGGAGCTCAAGCGGGGTCGGACGGGCTGGAAAACAAGGGGGACGTTTGATAGAAAACTAAAAAAAAAAATGGAAGTTGGAAAAGTGGGAGAAGAGTGGTGAAGATGACGAAGACAGCGAGAGCTTTGCTGCGAAGAAGGTGATTAATCAATCACGACAAATGATCTGGGGGACTTTCGACCACTTTCGACGTAAGAGGGGGAGGATAAGGTAATGCGGGCTGTTTACTAAAGCGGCGCCCGTTACCTAAGTAGTTGCCTCAGGCGACAGACGGGTGGTGTGGCAACGTCACTCCCTTCACACTGCCCAGAATCCAGTAGTTTGTATAATGCCTCAGGCAAGAAAGAGTGCCGCTCTTTCAAGGCTTCAAGAACACGGCTGCAGATGCCCGCAGGCTTGAAAGTTGCTATGTCTGCCAAACCACTCTTCCAAAGCAATGCTTTTCTATCATCCCCGGCACGGCTGAAATCGTCTTGCTATCCCTAAGCTTTCTAAGCATCTAATCGTGCCCCGTTGCGATTCTCGGCCGCTATTGGTTCCACTCAACGCGTCGCGAGTGCAGGCAGTTTGGCGAACCGGATTCAGCCCTATGACAGCAATCGCTCATTCGACTATCTTACATGTGCCGTTTCGAGATTCTTGGGAGCGGGGTTCTTTACTGGCAACGTCAAAAGGCAAGGCAAGGCAAAGATCTGCCTTTTCGTCTAGTGTGTGTTGCTTGCTACAAGTTCTACTGGGGTTGTGCGGAGCCGATACTTACAAGATTGTAGTGAGCTGCAGCCAGGATGCTCCACGAGATCCTTCTCTCCCTCTCCGGTCAGCAATCGTCTCTCTTTAACTTCCAAACAGAGGAAGATGCCGTCTCTGAAGCGTCTTTTCCGCTCCTTTCGCCCCCGGAAAAAGCCCTCCTCTCCTCCGTCGCCTGTTTAAGCCGCCTTCACGCGAGTCTTCGAATTCATACGGCGCAGATTTGTTCCTCACACGCCTCCGTCATATGCCGTGCCGTTTCCACGGCCATTCGGAGTCATCATCTGGCAGCATTTCAGAAGAAAATACTAGAGGTGGAGAGGGCGATTTTGGTTCAGGATAGTGGTTATGTCGGGGGATACGGAATAGTTCCCTTAGCGACGATTGTTGGGGAGTTCACGCCCTGGACACGGCGCTTGGAATGGCTGTGGGAGATCGCGCGCTTCATATTACCGGCCACTAAGGAGGAAAATGCTCGACCCTGCACGGGCGCAAGGTTGATTGACCACCTCCGTGCGGAATCGCAGACTGGGTACGCCGACATAGAGGAGATGGCTCTTCATCTGACCGGCGCAGCAGAAACTGCGTGGATGAGGCAGTTGTCCACTTGGTTGCTTTATGGAAACCTTCCTATATTGGGCAAGGGCGATTTCTTCATTCAAGAAGCCAGCACGCGTGAGCTCGAAGGACCTGGTGCGGCCACTCAGTTTGCCATTCACGCCGAACTACTTCCTCAATTTGTCTCATCTCATACCGCGGCATCGGTACTGTTCATAGGGAAGACGTTGAACCTCCTTCGAGCAAAGCGTGGGCCGTATAGTGGACATCCCTCCGAAGCACTCTTAACGTCACCTGTTACCATCCAGGGTGAACACATCAATCACCTTGCCGGGTTGAAATCACCGATATCCGCCTCGAAGCTGTCTAACGCGGTTGATGCCATTAGATTGTCAATGTCACAGAGCACGCTCGCTAAACTACTACCGTTGCATAAGATCCTTGAAATTCTTTCTCTTCTACACGATTTCTTACTATTACGACGTGGTGAGTTCGCTGCGGCATTAGTGTCACACGCCGATGCGCGCTTGCAGGAACGACAACGGCGGTCGGAGACAACGTCCAGAAGCACCTTATCAGACAGTCTCGGCAGCCTTGCCATCAAGGAAGGTGACGCGGCGACAGCCCTGACAAATGCGTGGATTGAGCTTTACTCCTTGCAAAATGAAGAAGATCCCATAGACTATGAGCTTGATCTGGCCAGGGAGATCATCCACCTGTCGATTCGAAAAGATTGGGGTCAAACTCCAGTCTCGGAGGGCGAGGCTGGAGCCGAACTGGTGGCAGAGACCTCCCAAGTTTCCTTCGACGACCTACTCTTTCCTACCCCAACATCGATATCGGTGCACGTCCGGCCCCCTCTCGATCTGTTTCTTTCGGCGTCCGATATCTTGATCTATTCAAGGGTGCATTCGTATCTCCTGAGCATAAGACGGGCGCAGATTCGTTTAGGGAACATGTGGAAACACACCCCACTGCGAAGGAGTTTCCCATCCCCTTGGGGTCCTCCGCGGAGCAATAGTCGGTTCGGCCAGAATAGGCTTCGAATGGGGAGGGAGCGCGAAAATCTTAGACTCACTCAGATGCGGGCTATCTGGGCCACAAGCAGCGCCTCCCTGTTCGTGCTGTCGGAAATCGGAAGCTTCTTCCAGGGAGAAATCATCAATGAATCGTGGCAGCACTTTCGTGAATGGATCGAAGCCGGGGTGTCCGACGCAGCGTCCATCGCGGGGTCCCGACCGGGAACTGCAAGTTCGTCAAGGCCACGAAAATTCAGCCACGCTCTGGAAACTGATGAGAGATCTGAAGAATCCGGCTCAGAAAGCACGCGATCCAAACGGCACGATCCAGAATCTCTCACATCTGCGCACCGCCGGTACTTATTTACTCTAGTTCAGTCACTGTTTCTCAACGACGTTCCTTTCACCAAAGCTCTGCGGGATTTACTTACACAGATTGACCGTTTCATCGCCCTTGTGATCCGCCTGGAAAGCGTCCAGCGCAACATGGACCTGGAGACCGACGAAGGGGTGGTCGATGCATTGGTGGACTACGCAAGCGAAGAGCGCGAAGTATGGCAGACACTTCGAACAGCGCAAAATGATGTCGAGAAGGGAATCAGTGAGGTTGTAGCACGCTTGCGGGATATCGACGATAGTCGGGCGGGAGAGGGGCGAATGATGTTCGAGCCGGTAACGAATCACACTTACGGGAGTTCGCAAGCGACCGAATGTTCATATGTGCCGCGCAAGGGTGCCGGTGTTGACCGACTGCTCATGAAGCTGGATTTTGGGCCAGCCATGGGGAATTGAGCGGCTGGAAGGGTCTTTTTTTTTTTTTTTTTCATTTTTCTTTTTCTCGGAGCGGAGCAAGGAGTTCGGGATACCAAATACGAAGGATATGATTAGGGATTTGGCATTTTTAGGGGAGCTTAATTGCGATGATATAATGAGTCAGGTTGGACCGTTGGAATTGCTTGTAGATTTTCCTCGGCGGCGGCTTACCGTAAGAGGCAACCCGAGGTACCGGCCGGTGCCCCGGGAATCCTATTTTTGGTGGACCAGGGAGCTTGGGGAGTGCTGGCAATGTTATAGTGGAGTATACTACGATGTACTGCTACTACTACATGCCATCAATATTTCCCTCCCAAGGTCAGCAGCTTCAGGATAGATCATATATGGTTAAGGTGATGCAACAACTGTCAAGACTAAGAGCTGCCCTTGCCAAGTTCCCAAGCGGTTCAATCACAACGTTGAAAGCAGCAGCACTAAAGCAGGTTCAAGCAGGAGGCTGGATATGATTTGCGGGGGAATTTACCGTGGCGGTTCTAACTTCTGGGAGATCTTGGGCTGATTCCAATAATAGTGAATCCGATCAAGCCTGTGCAGCTCCTTTGGCGAGTCATGTATATTATTGAGTTGTTCTGGAAGTAAAATTTACAGGCCAGGGAAAACAATATGACACAATCACAGAAAAGCCAAGTTGTTATCAACCTATTATTGGAGCTTGACGTGCCCGTGGAAGCTGTAGCCGACTTCTTAGAGCTTCAGCCTAGCCCTACTTTAGTATACAAATCTCATCAATCAGCCCTGGCTCTCCCCACTACCTAGATCTTCAACTACTAGTAGTAGGTAGCCAAGCGGTGGCTAACCACCGAGTATGATGTCGGTGTTCATGATTCAATGCCTACCTACCTTATCATCAAGAAGAGTTTTTAGGACTAAAAACTCGACGCTGCCCTGCCCTGCCCAGCTCTATGATGACGATGGTGATGACGATAACAACTACTGTATTGACGGCGAGAGAGGCTCGGCACCCCGGACTCTTGAGTCGGTATCACTAACCCATTTGCAGACTTCCACCACGGGATATCTTGATGGATATTAGGACATACCTACCTTGACCGATCGGACCCTGGCTTGCCGTCTTCGGCATCTCACGATCCTCACCTGACAAGACTCCTGCTCAGCTGAACAGAGCATCTCCCCCGGTAGATACTACACCGACACAGCCAGCCCCCTTGAAAATCCCCCATCAAATTTCAATCCCCATCCCTTGTCGAATATACAGCTACCGGAATTCAATGGTGTCCTGGTCTCCTTTCCCCACCTTTACCTCATCCGTGGCAAGTCTGGACGCATGACTGGGATCTAGCCCTCTTCCATGGGAACGGTCTGGATTCCACAGATTGACTTCATCGTGAAGGGAATACTATAATCAGGTCTGTCACGCGATGCTCAGGTTTTTTCCTTCCTACACTTTACTTATTCTTACTTTTCTTTTTTCATTTAAATTTTTTTTATTTTGCCTTATTGTGGACCTAATGGTGGATTCAATGCCTATTGCGATAGGGTTTTACGTTTGCGGTGCTGAAGTATATAAACCTGGTCCCTTCGGGGTGTTGAGAATGTTTGAAGAGAGACTGTATATCATTTTTTATTTCTATTAATATATTCCACTGAGCGTGCTATACAACAGCGCGATTCCCATATACCTCACCTCTTGGGCTTTTTCTTTTCTTTTCTGTGTGGTTCGTTTTCTTTGTACGAGTATCTCATCTACATAATCCTCACCACCATGCGCAACACACTCTCCCGTTCCCTCCTCACAATCCCGCGCTCGTCGCTCTCCTCAGCTCGAGTAGCACCAGCAACAGCATCATGGGCTCGATTCCCAGTCGGTATCTCCAGATTCACCACCACAACCCCTGCCTTGTCTGCCAGTGGACCACCGCACCCACCCAAAGACACAAACCACATCCAGGCAAGAAGGCCCGACATCACTGAAAAATTCCGCCCACCGCATCGCTTCCGCGAATTCGACATGGAAGATCGTGTCTACGCCATTACTGGCGGCGGACGGGGTCTTGGTCTCGCCATGGCGGAGGCGCTTATGGAAGCTGGTGCCCAAGGTACGTTCACTACTAAACCATCCCACCCCGCATAACCTTAAATCTATTTCCAATAGGTCTATGACAACAATACTAACAATCAATCCTGGGGGATAAACAGTCTACTGCCTCGACATCCTCGAAACCCCGCACCCAGACTTCGAGGCCGCCAAAACCCACGCGGAAACCAATTACGGCGGCAGCCTACACTACCGCCGCGTCGACACCCGAAACAGCAAAGAAGTCAACGACGTCTTCGCCGAAATCGCTTCGACACACTCCCGCCTCGACGGCCTGGTCGCCGCCGCGGGCATCAACTACCTCCAGTCCGCCCTCGAGCACTCCCTCGAGAAGCTCCACGAGGTCATGGACATCAACTACAACGGCGTCTTCCACTCCGCCACCGCCGCCGCCCGCCAGATGTTCAACTACAACCAGAAGGGCAGCATCCTGCTCGTGGCCAGTATGTCAGGCCTCATCGCGAACAAGGGCATGACGAGCCCCGTCTACAACTCCTCCAAGGCGGCTGTGATCCAGCTGGCCCGGAGTCTGGCGATGGAGTGGGGGCGCCATGGAATAAGAGTCAACTCGCTCTGTCCCGGCCATATCGTGACGCCGATGGTGGAGATGGTCTTCCAGAAGGAGCCGGCCGCGAGGGCCGTCTGGGAGGCGGAAAATATGCTGGGGAGACTGGCGACGCCGGAGGAGTTCAGAGGCGCCGCGCTGTTTGCCTTGAGTGATGCCAGCAGCTTCATGACGGGGAGTACCATGTTGATTGATGGGGGCCACACGGCTTGGTGAGTTCATTCAATCTGAACTACCTACCTACCTATCTACCTACCTAGCCGCTCGCCTCGTGGGCCCTCCCAACCCCTCTGTCTGATTCATCGATGATACTCGAGTTGATTTGAGTATATACCGGGTCCGACCATAGCTTATAATCATGATGTGGCATACGACATGATTGTATTATATGGGCTTGCAGATGTTTTTGATGAGCGTTCCTGTTTTTCCGTCTTGGAGCGAGCTGTTTGCTGTTTTTCTTTTGTTCCGTTGGCCTGGGTGTGCAGGACAGGGCAGGCGTTTGGTTTCTCTCTCTCTCTCGTTCAGGCTTTCTGCTCAGGATTTCGTTTTGCGAGCGACGATGCTCTTGTACTATAGCTGCATAATTACCTCATTTATCTGTGCTTTCCAATATTTCCTGGTCGTCTTGGTTTTTCAAGAGTTAGATCAAGAAGTAGATCAAGGGACGTAGAATCCAACCATCTATAGGATATACACAAACCTCTCCCCCCTCCGCTCAACTACACGCCCCTCACCAACAATCAAAACCTCCCTCTCCCTCTCCTCTCCCTCCTCATCCCCACCATAATCCTCCGTCGCGACCTTCTCATTTGCTCTCCTCAACACCCCCCTCAACACCCCTGCCAGAAACGCAACAAACCCCATAAACCCGGCGCAAACCGCCATCCCCCTAACATACCAAGGCCCGTCATCCGCGGGATAAAGCCTCGTCCCCAACAACGGCCCACACTGCCCGATAACATTCAAGATCGCAACAGCAGCGCCCTTCCCCTCCTTCGCGGCGCGGTTGTCCATGCTCCATGTTAGGATCAGCGTGATGGCACTGAAGAAGCCGGCTGTCGCCGGGTAGACGCAGATGTACCGGATGGCCGTGTGGAGGGTTGGTGAGAGATGTGGGTGGAAATGGCCTGTTAGAGCGATTGTCGCGTAGGCGAGGGACGAGAGGAGGGCGTGGAAGATCAGGTAGGGGCTTCGGGAGCGGGAGCGGTCCGAGAGGTAGGAGGTTA
Organism: Aspergillus egyptiacus; assembly: GCA_025688805.1. Classification (NCBI taxonomy): domain Eukaryota; kingdom Fungi; phylum Ascomycota; class Eurotiomycetes; order Eurotiales; family Aspergillaceae; genus Aspergillus; species Aspergillus egyptiacus. The sequence goes on from MU628789.1 coordinate 11,136, forward strand.
CCAGGACGGTTAGGAAGGCAGTTAGGTAGGGCGGTGCGCTGAGGGCTTGGGAGTTTGTGGCGGTGTAGCCCATGCTTTTGGGAGTGTTAGCTTCGGTGTTGTAGTGGGGGAAGACGGCAGAGGGGAGGAGGGCAGGGGTGGTTACTCTTGGAGGATTGTTGGGAGAAAGACGGGCATGGAGCTGAATGCAACATTGCAGCTGAAGAACATAAACTGGGTGGATTGTTTAGTTTGTGTTTCCGAGTGAGTGGTTGGATGTGGGAGGAACGTACGGCGGTGATATAGGACTTTGGATCAGCGAGGGTCTTCCCAACCTCGGTCCAGTTGAATCTTCTGCGAATACCGGGGAATTCAGGTCTACTGCCGTCCCCCATCCGCAAATGGGCCACCATACGCTGGCGCGGTTCCAGGAACGCCGCTGTCCCCGGTGAATCCGGGATCAGGAACCAGGCGAATACGGCAACGATGACGCTGGGGAACCCCTCCACGAGGAACAGGGTACGCCATGGTGCGATTGGGCCATCGCTGCTGGATTTCACAATCAACCATGCTAGGCTGCTTGCGAAGGAGGACGCCAATGGCGCTGCAGAGATGAACAGGCCGGTGCGGAAAGCGAGTTCCTCACGCTTGTAGAACATGGATAGGTAGAATGGGACGCCTGGACCGAATGCTGCTTCGCTTATTCCGAGCAAGGCGCGCAGAAATACCATGGTTCCGAATGTTGTGGCTAGGGACTGAAACGAGGCCACGAGGCCCCATCCGCACACGCAGAGGGAGATGTATACATGTGCGGGGAATACTCGGTAGAGCAGGGTCATCCACTCGAAGAGAATGTAAGTGATATAGAAGGCTGACAAGAGCCATTCATGCTGGGAAGACGAGAGGTTGAGGTCCTCTGTGAGGCCAGCTATCCTGGCATTCCCGATGTCTATAATAGAGAGTTAACAGCTGCTACTTACGAGGGCGGGGGGAGCTCAGATCATTGATGGATAGCTGACATACTTGAACGGTCTAGAAAAGAAAGTAGGTAGAGCAGCGCGAGGAAGGGGACCAGCCTACGGTCAAACTTCTTCACGACCTGCTGCTCTTCTGCAGCCGTATACTTGGGGCCCCTGGACCGGTGAAACTTGGGTTGACGATCGTCGTTATAGTTGTAGTCAGCATCATCGTCCGATAACTGGTCTGTAACAGTTCCGAAGTCTGTCTTCACCCGCAACGGGCCAGCTGGGTTACTGCTGTGTCCATCAACGGACCCCTCTGAAACCGGGGTATATCGGGTATTCGATGTTGATGAACCGCTGCTTCCAGCCGAGGCGGGCCCGGTCAGGGTCCGCAGGGAGGCCATCTTTCGGGATCCAGCACGACCTACTGCGTTTTGTTGTACATATTAGGGGGGCAACGACACTAAGCAAGAGGCATTTTAAGTGGAAAAGATTGAAATCAAGAGAAATTGAAATTAATCAACGATGAACTAGCAGCGAGAGACTCATGGATCCGGAGATGCGGCACGAGGGAGACTCAACTTGAAGCATCAATCAATAATAATAGGTGTGACTTAGCCCCGTGATGGATGTTGATCCTGCGCCAATTCCCCCCGCCAATCATTGAGTCCACAGGCCGGATTAGTAATTCAGCAACAACTTCTTACTGCAAAGACGCAGGGGGGAAAAGCAAAGACATGAAAGACATGACTTGACTACGTAAAGGCATAAAGTAAGTACACCATGGATTTCCGCGAGACCAGAAACCATATTCGCAGAGATTGGGCCCCAGCTCCGACCACTCTGACTACGTATCCCGTGTGATTGTCAATAGCCACTATCACCGCGAGGACGGTACGAATCAAGAATCCGGCGAGCTCGCTTTCGACGGAATATTCTGCTGGCCCTGTGGTGGTCTTCATCAAAATGTCTCTTCCGGCCACCTAACAGCTGAGCAGTCTTGTCTCTAGCGATGGCAAAAGTCCGTTCCAGGTCCGGCATGCAGCTGTGATTCTGCAGCCCGTTGGTGCGAAGATACCGGAGGGCATTCTCCGCCGAGTCGCGGAGAAATCGAACTGCGCTGAGACTATCCAATCCGTCTCGCTCCTTCGTACTGAAGTAGTCCTCTTTAGCCTGACGGTAAACGTCTAGAAGACGCACCACTCTTATGTCTTTCTCCGGCTGGTCTGTGAATTTGACTTCCTCTTCCTCAATGGCGCCGGCTTTGGAGAAGTACCGTTCGTATTCGTCGTGGATGTCGAAGTTGGATGACACTTCCGGCTCGCGCTTGTATTCTTTGCTCGCGGCCGCAGCTTTTCTTTCGTGGGCTGCTCCTACCGCTTACAGCAAATTGTAAGATTACGATCCGAATGAGAAGAAGCTACGTACCTCTGTCCAAAACACCATGCAACTCAATATGCCTGTATAGTGCCTCCTTGCCGTCTGTGGCCGACGCGATTGGGACTATTCCAAGAAACTCGGTCAAGTAGAGCTCCAGAGCGCGAGGGTCAGTCACGCTTTCTCCGTAGTTGGAGAGGATGAGCAAAGCTTTGTCGTATACCGTAATCTGGCAGTCGTCAAAGTCCTGAGAGCGGCATTTGGCAAGAGAGACTTGGCGACGAAGAGCTCCAACTAGAACCGCATAGCCATCTGGGTCATTGAGGATCTCTAGCATGACGGGGCTGGGATCGCCGGCTACCTGGTATTTGCGGACGAGGTCGTCGACTTTCTTCTGTGGATTCTCGCCTTTATAGCGGTGGGGGATGGGAACAGGCATGGCGGCTGCTTTGGTAGCCATTGCGCTTTGTTTAGCTGAGAGGTGCGGGAGAGAGTGTGTATAATGTGGGTTGAGGTGGCTACACTTCAGGAAGGGATCTTGGACAATGAAGAGAACGGTGATGCATAGACAGAAAGTATGTTTTGGCTGTGAAGGCCATGGCAACACATTCACTGTGAAGGCTTCAAGAAATCTGATCGCAAACGCCTTGTTGCCGTGTGGAAGAAGCTTGGTTGCTTAGCCAGAACGGCTCGGCGTCCACAGCACATGAACACAAATGTTTTAGTGCTTGAATTGAAAACAGATTGAGCTTCACTGTGGCTGATTAAGGGCCATGGGATGGTCACTTTTACATTGCATTGGGAAGTCACAGAACAGGTGGAGTCCATTGGTAGATATGACACCAATGCTGAAGCTGTAGGAGAAGACTGCTTTCAACAATAAGACAGTTGAGGGGGAAATATACAACAAATTCATTAAGAGTCATAGTACATCATGATCATTCTGATCCCACGTCATGTTGCGTGTCATGCTTCGTATAACAAAAACAGGGGTAGTCATATACCATTAAGCGTCGTAGATTAGGCAGCGGGGCTGCCATAGCTCAATGTACTGGGCCATCAATTTCTCTGGTCCCAGAGCTTCTCAATCTCTTCAACGAGTACTGAAACCTGACTGCCGCTTCCTTCCTTCGCGCAATTTTTCCAGACTCCACCGTCCCGAACACACCATATGGTCTCGTCAAGGCGGACAGTACAGCTGGTCTTTATGCCAAGCTCAGCACTATGACGAGCACTCTCTCGTAAAAGAGAAACGCCGCTCAGAGGAGCCCCGTGCTGGGGGTCCTTGTTCGGATCGTCGTCCTGCTTGCTGACGCATTCGTTCAGAGCGGCAAAGTCAATACCGTGCTCCAAAGCGCATTGTTCGACAAGCGTTCTATCCGGGATCTCGGGATAGGAGCTGATGAGACAGGTCGCGAAGCCTAGGTATCGAACAGTGGGCGTTCGTGCAGTAGGCCCATCTGACGGGAAAGGGAGGTTCGCAGCGCAGAGCATGAGCATATCCCCAATACATTCTCCAGGGCCATGCATGCACTCGACGTCCGACGACTTGTTCGATACGCTGATGGACGGTTAGCCACATACTTCTTTCTAGAAAGAAGTTCCACCAACCTTGCGATAAATGAGAGAGTAAAGTCCACCTTATCGTTGACTTGCTCCATGGTCGGCACAACAAGCTGTCGTATGCAGTCCCGCGCATCCGGACATTTACTCATGATATGAGCCTCGAACGGCACGCGTTCGGATTCCGCATGGACAGGTTTAAAGGACGGTACATCTGCGTCATCCAAGGAGAGCTTGTGGTTCGTCGGCTGACGGTGATGACAGCCCGAAAATAGTTTAAACCTGGGATAGTTGACGGGAAGCCATTGCAGGGTCAGCCAAAGGCATGAGATAATGCCCAAGCAGGTAACGGTGCGAGCGAAAACACGGCGGCGCTGAGACGTGCTGCTCTGGTCGGTCGAAGTGGGTATATGGTCTTCGCAGTATAAATCCTCGTCCCGTTTCTCCATCATTGATGAGAACAGACAGCTTTTTTGATGAAATGGAAAATCAAGGTGAGAGTTGTGATCGGCCTGGAGAGAACGGAGCTCTGGGATGTGGGGAGGGAGCTTACCTTAAGTTAGAGTGCTAAGTAAAGTCGGGTGAGCTGTGAGCGATCCACAGAAATCCGCCCGAACCACAAAAGTTAAAAACACCAGCAAGTATCTAATGCACACCCCTACAGAATCTTATCCTGGGTGAGATGATCCCTACATCTGTCAGCTTGCAAGACCTCTCGAGGATACAACTTCCAAACATTGGTTTTGGTTAATCCGCTAGTATTGGCCATGAGCGAAGCAGCCCGTTAGACCCTGGCGATCAAGCTCCGCGACTGATGGGACAGGAAAAACAAGCTTGGACTGAACCATAAGCCACGCCAGGCCAACCAGGTGAGCTTCTGACCGTGGTCAAATATGCGGAGGATGCGACGGATACCCGTATTCTGGTAAAGAACCAAAGTGCCATCTCCAATCTGTGACTGCATCCCTGGCTGCGATGACAATCGTCGCATTCGCCCACGGTCAAGCTCGGGGATACTGTCGAATGTCTAAGTCATTCTTAACTTATCTCGGACCAACGCTGGATTTGGCTAACTGCGACTTTATGTCCGATGATTCCACGGCTACTTGCACTCACTCTGCTTCTTGCTCTATGCCCAGCCAATGACTCTGGCCATTGACACCCATGAATCTTCCGCAAGACTGCAACTAGTCCGTCATCTATGCCGGGGTACTTCCTCTCCTCGCATGCAATCGGCACCGAATCGCAGTCGCCATATTCTTATTACCGATTCTGGGCGCTCCTCTGCTATCCCTTGTCGGGTCTGGCAACCCCACCAATAAAGCCTTAATCATTGCATATACTGTCACTAAATTTCCTCTCTAACACTCTTGGTATGGTTTGATATCTGCCCGGCCTCTACAAGAAGTGCCAGGACTGGGATTCTATGATACCAAAGTCCTTACTGAGAGTGACAGGAACCGGTGTGGGGTTTCTTATTGGAGGACAACACTCCAGCTTCCGCGTGGAAGGGGAAACGCTTCCGGATCACCGCCCCTGAATCTGTGAGCATAAGTGCAGCCTCCACATTTCCCTGACGTTCCACACCCTCGACAGCGGCAAAAGAACAAGCATTGGACCTGCCCGTAGCGGTCCACGGGTATCTCCGCCGGTTGCCTAGATTGGCATTGGAACTGTAGTTAAGGAACAACCGGAGGATGACAGAGCTAGTCAGCACGGAGGGCAGTAAGACGCTACCATACTAGCGCGCCGTATGATGATCAGCTTATCGAAGCCAGACGGACGGTACGAATTCGACATTATTGGTGCCCTTTGGCGTCCAGCCGTGCCGAAGGAGGGGTTCAAAGAGAGGAAGTCTGCTAATGCGAAGAAGTTGGGATGATGTTGCGCGGCGTTATACGAAAGACAGGTGCGTCGAGGACAAGAAGATGACGTGCAGTTTCCACATGACCATATTTCAGGGCGAGGCAAAGGCAAGGCCATGATGAAGGAAAGCAAGGGTTTGCGTGCAGGCCTCAAACAGCATGTTCGACTGCACCGTCAAAAGGAACCCCTACTGCAGCCTCGATTCGAAAGCATCGGAAGTAGGAAGGTTTTTGGCCAAGGATCCTAGGAGGATGTGTTGGTGACAAATCACAGATAGTTGGGATCATTTATGGGCAGGTCTTCAGGCGACTAGCACTCATCATCCCAACTAGGGGTTGCCGGAGCGTTCTCTGGGCGTTCTCTCTGCCTGTCAACTATGACTTCCCTGAACCGACACTGTCATCGACCTTGGCCATCATGATCGACCGCTCATGGATCAGGTTGGATTTGACAGTGGCGGATGGAAGTCACCATGCGCTTGTTCTGGCGTCAGAAACCTAACGATGGTTGGTTTACCTGAATGGGAAGATGAGTTCTCACTCAAGGTAAAACTAATTTGCCTGAGCTGCAATAATCTAAAAAAGGATCGAGGCTTGGAAGCGTGGGTACTTAGGCAATAATGCTGCCTAATAAAGTTGATAACACGGAGCCGCGAAGTGTCTGAGCCTCTTTGAAACTTTCCTGGTCAGACTTAGCGCCTTGATAACCTGCAAGAGATCTTTACGAAGTTCTGTTGTCCACACCAGTTCGGCTGGACTTGAACGGCTTCTGGGCCCCTCTTAGTCTAGAGCACAGTTCAAAGATTCCTAAGGGCATGGACACACGTGCAGCATACGTGGCGCCCGGGTTCTCCGACTGGAGGAACGAATCCTATCCGTCCAAGATATCCGGCTATCCAGAGAGTTACATTGAGCGGTGCCTCGTTGCTCGGCAGCGAGACGATCATACACCACATTTTTCCGTGAGCGCATTATCTCATGCATTTTCTTATGAAATCCTGGCCCATCGGGAAATATTCATACGCGTTAGGCTAGGCGGAGTGGTCAAGGGGAGAAAAAA
>MU628790.1:0-17728 GCA_025688805.1 Aspergillus egyptiacus
TTTTTTTCTTTTTTCTTGTGGTGGTGGTGGTCATTGGTTTCTGCTCCGTTATGCTGTATCTGCATGCTCCTTTTATCCGATATCCTTCACATCATTGAACTTGAACTTGAGCTTACCATATACCCCCGCGGGCGTCTTGTTGATGGATGTATGTTTCGCATAGCTCCCAGCTGCTAAAGAGTTAGGAAGAATTCAACCTTGTGTAAATTGTATTATTGTTAGTGTATTGCAGAGATGCCAACCATACTTCCCTCCGGAAGGATGAAAAGGGAACCTCATCATCCTGGCTAGATCACAGTAGAGTCTGTCGGTATTGCATTATACACATTTTAAACGCACAGCAAACCCCAAGGGAGTATAGAAACAAAGCTGGAGCAAGTCGTCCGGTCAAGACAATGAAGAAAGCAAACGCCAGAGCCATTATATGACAAATTATATCGTAGTGGCTAATGAAATTGATCGCAGAGTATTGAACGTCTCGCTCGCCAGATCGAAATGCCCTGTTGTATAAATAAAGAACTTGAATTTGTCCCTCATGTTCCCAGTCATACATGCCAGCCCATACATACATTAGCAAACACACTCTAGAAAAAACACCTGGCCCAGTCCCTATACAAATATATGATCAAACGAATACATGCTGCCGCAATGCAGGGAATTTATCAGAGAAGGACGCTCACTCTATCGAGCGGCCATGGAATTCTGGCCCGTGGTCCCTATTATTCCCGATTGATGAAGGGAGTTGACGGGCCTCGAAGGCACGGGTGGTGAAGCATCTCGTTTTGGGCCCGACGATTGAAAAAGGCCCAGGCGAGAGGGGGGCGATGAGTAACCTGGATTTCGAGGAGCACCTTGCGATGGCCGGTGGTCTAAGGCGCCATATGCAGGGTACTGAGCAGGATGAGGCTTCCGTACATCGAGCGGAGAAGAGCTAAGAGACCGGAATCCTGATCGCCGGTCTGCATCATAATCGGGATACGACCCTGTGGTAGCCGCTGCAATATCTTGCTCAGCACCATAAGGCGTATTATTCGCAGATGAGTTCTCCGCTATTGTTGACGCTGATCCATTCGGTGCATTGACATCTACCATGCGCAACTGGCCTGCCGGTGTGGCGAATGCAGGAGCGCGCGGGTTGTCCAGTGTTCGGTTGTGCGGCCTGTGCGACTGGTGCTGATGTTGATGAATCGGGTGCTGGGGATTAGCCCACGGTGTGTGCTCAAGGAAGGCTTCCTCTGCGGAGGTGGGGTAAACGGCGTGCGATATGCTTGACATGGGACCTCTCGATATTGCTGGCTGATGATGAGCAGGAACCCTCGTTTCGACGGATATCTTTTATTAGGTACTCAAGTCAGTCTCAACATTCCTCGCGTACCAGGGTCTAGACTACTCACGCCCATCTTTTCCAGGTCCTCTTCAAGCTCCGATTGCCGCGCAGCCGGAAGCGACGGCGCAGCGGGAAAGCCAACATACTTGGAAACCCCTGCAAGTACGGACACTTCCTGATTGTAGGCGGTTTGGTGCGCGATCTGTTGAGAACGTCGTGTGGGGAATGGGATATAGTGCTGCGGGCTCACGTCGTCTGTTTTGAAGCGGTCATGCTGGATGGAGTAGAATTGCTTGCTGATGGCACTAGAATGCTTCTCACGAATGTCCCGTACGCGCTGGAAGTAAGTACTATGTGCCTGAGCGCGCTCTGCTAGGCTTTTATTCAACAAGGACTTGAGACGATACTGGAATAGGGTATGCTCGTAGTTGATCTTGGCGTCGCGATACCGTTGGACGCACTCGAGCTGCCGCAAGAGCTCCGGGTGAGTCGGTTCGGAACCTCTGAGCATATCTAGTTCACGATTCAGCTTCGATATTCGTTCGTCGTATATTCTAGAATGACAGAAGTATTAGCAATAGTTCACCAAGCTTAAAGACGAGAAGCGCCATACTTGTCACGAAGAGTTGCGAATTCCCGCTCCAACACAGCTAGGGAGTCCATAGCCGACGTTCTTTTAGCTGCTATGTGCAATGCGGTTAGTGACATGCACGTGAAGGCGTTAGGTGGATGACTTACATTCTTCCTCTAATTTTGCGGCCGCTTCGCCATCGTCGACGTCTTCTGGGCGACCCGCAACATCATCGTCTACAGGATTATCGTCGACCTCCGCGGCAGTTTCGACTGCGCCGCTGTCAACATCCTCGTCGAGGTCTCTAGTCTTGCGCCCTTTCCGTTTGCTTTTCTTGGATCTTCTGCTTTTCGTGGGAGCCGAGGGTAAATCTGATTCGGGATTATCATCGACCGGTGTGTCTTCCCCGTTCACCTTCGAGACTTCTTCGACTTGCTCGGGCTCGGGTTCGGGTTCGGGGGTGAGGCCCAGGTCCGGGGGAGGGTCACTCAGGTCGCTCTTTACTGAGCCACGGCGCTTGTGTGGGGGAAAGTCATCCTCGTCAAGCTCGGATACCAATTCATCGCCAGACTCCGGACGTTTTCTCTTTTTCCCAGTGCTTTCGGATAAGACGGAATCTTCGAGCTCCCGTGTCTCTTCAGCATTTTCTAAGCCCCGACCATTTTTAGAGCGAGACTTGGTCGGCGACTCGTCCGGTGGCTGATCTTGATCTTCTTCGGCATCGTCATAAGTTGTCGAATGGACCAATTTGCTCGGACTAGGACCGTAACCAGTCGCGCTCACAACAATGTTAGTTCTTAAGCGGTAGTTGTTTGGGGAGTCGTCGATCCGCTCAGTTTCCGCCTCTGAGTCGTTTTCCGTCGCCACCTTCTCGGGCTTGGGAGACTCGTAATCCGAGGGCATGTTGTCCAGAACATCATCTATCTCGCTCAAACTGCTCGATCGTTCATCGTCAAGAAGCGAATCATGAAGCATCAAATTTTGATCGCCATTGAGGACGGATTCGTCAGTGCCAGGCGGCGCACCAACGGCAGTGGCAGGTTCCCTGCTCTCTGCCACCTCCATTGATATAGATACTATCGCGTCGGTGCGATCCTAGGTCGGCGGGAAGAAAATGAGGAAGAATTGGGTGGATGTTTAGTAGAGGCGGTGCTGAAGATGGTTGTGGGGAGAGCAGGGTGGGCGGAAAGGAAGACCGTCACAACGCAGGTATAACCTAAGCCAGTCGACAGAAAAGCGTCAGAAAACAAGTCGTAATCATAGTCAAGGCCAGCTAAATTAACTTAAGCACAAAGCGAGAAGTGACAACAAGGGAAAGGGGAGGTTGCGGAATATCAAGCAGAAGGCGGTGCGGAGATTTGATCACCCCCCAGAAACGTTCATCATCAGATGGGACCCTGCGCCAGCCGAACCCCCCCCATCCAGCGCTTGCGAGACCGAAATCATGGGGCTTTGAAGGGTCGCACAAAAAATCCATCATGAAAAGCAAGGTTGTAGGAAGTTCAAGCACATACCATTTAACAATGCGCTAGAAGTGAACCAGTCAATACACACAGCTTGTCGCGACTGAGTACGACGGCACTCTTGACCACGGTCGCGAAGAGAGAGATAGGGTTCTGTCAATCCCCAGGAACCGCAGAACAAGTATAAATATTGAATATCCACCACAGAAGAAGGACGGTAAACCAAGGAATGATCGGATAACCGGGGGAGGGGGGAGGAGGTGGTGGTGGTGAGGATGGGGTCTTTCACGAAGCGGGCAGTACGAGGAAGCGCAGCGGGAGAATGGGCGGCATGGACGTTGAAGTGGTTTTGACCTCCAGGCCGAAAGGGAGCCGAAAAATAAAAAGACAAGCGAGTGCTGGAAGGGACTCCGATTGTAAAGCGAGGCCAGAGGGCTGAGACTGCAAGCAGAAGAAAGCAGGGCAGATCTCTGGGGGCAGAATAATGGAAGAGGGAGTGAGGAGGAGCCGGCGGACCCTAAGAGAGAGAGAGAGAGATGAAGATGCTCTGCTTCTTTGCTTAACCGCGAGTGACCGCACCAAAATTACACTGGCCAGGGCCGCGTATCGTCACGCCTTTCTGCCCGCCGAAACTCTCGGACTTCTCACCGCCCTAGTCCGCCTAGCTGTCCAACCATTGGACGAAGGAGTTTCTGCTGTACTGGTACTGTCAACTGCTATATAAGGCATATATAGTATAAACAGTATCTCTACGTAATTTTATACTTTGTTTTTTCTTTGCAGACAGCCCTCTGTATCGTGTCGAAGCGATGCCGGTGACTATGAGCTCTGACGAAGGCGGTGAAGTGGATGGCGGCATTGACCGCCGACGGTCGAAAGCGGTGGGAAAAAATCAGAAGAAAAAAGGGTAATAATTTTCCAGATGAAAAGAGCCAGAGACAGAAGGACAGAACTTACTTACAGTCATATTGAAAATGGGTAAGAAATCACAATCGCAAAAAGAGAATTCTGTGCAGCCTAGTGCAGGTTCTTCATTGCCTTTCCTAGGCGGGAATCCGTCCGTGGATCCTTCATTGGCTTCATTATTTGAGAAAAGTGTGCGTATTTCTCTATCTTCAATGCTTGTTGTCGTTACTAGTTCACTGCATGATATGTTTCTAACTCTCGATTTAGGCGGGACCAGTAAAGGTTCCAGAAGTACCTCCCAAAGGCGCAGTACCGCCGACGCGAAAGACTGAGCTCGTCGATGATGAGGAGCTTTCAGACCATGACGGAGAAAATGATCCTGAAGACGAATCCATGGAGGATTTCACAGAGTCGCCCGAAGACAGTGTTGAGGCTGCCGTACCAGCGATCACGGAGCCTCCAAGTCGGAAACGAAAGCGCGCCGTCGCAGACGATCTTGAAGACTCATACATGCGTCGCCTAGCGAAGGAGGAGCAAAAGGAACAGAAAAAGCGCCGAGCCGAAAAGCCAAGCCGTTCTGCAGAGGAAGATGAGGATGAGGAAGTTGAGAAATCTGAGTCTGGGGAACTCGAGTCGGCAAGCGAGGAAGAGGGGTATGGAGAGGAGGGAGTCGGAGTGCCAAAGCATGAAGCCCTGTCCGGTGGTGGCACTAACGATGAGCTTGAGAAGTCCAACCGCACCGTCTTCCTTGGTAATGTTTCCTCTAAGGCAATCACCTCAAAATCGGCCAAGAAAACCCTCATAAACCACCTTTCTTCATTCCTCTCGACGCTTCCTGAGTCTACGGGGCCGCACAGGTTTGAGTCTATACGCTTCCGGTCTACCGCATTCGCCAGCGGCGGCAAGGTCCCCAAGCGCGCTGCATTCGCTAAACGGGAGATCCATGACGACACAACACCTAGCACCAACGCCTATGTCGTGTACAGCACGCCCCAGGCCGCAAACAAGGCCCCTGCGGCACTGAACGGGACAATTGTCTTGGATCGGCACCTGCGTGTTGATAGCGTCGCACATCCCGCGAAAGTCGATCACAAGCGCTGCGTTTTTGTCGGAAACCTGGACTTTATCGATAACGAAACTGGTACCGCGGACGGCGAGAAGAAGAAGAAAAAGAGGGAGCCCGCCGATGTGGAGGAAGGTCTCTGGCGCACGTTCAACGCCCACACGAAGGGATCTAAGAGCGCTACTCCTTCCGGTCGTGGCAATGTTGAATCTGTGCGTGTGGTCCGTGACCGATCTACTCGAGTAGGAAAAGGGTTCGCATATGTCCAATTCTACGACCAGAACTGTGTGGAGGAAGCTCTGTTGCTGAACGAGAAGAAGTTCCCTCCCATGTTACCACGGAAGCTTCGCGTTGTGAGGGCCAAGAAGGTTACGAAGAAACCCGAAGACACGCAGAGTACATCCAAGTCGCTTTCTAACACAGATCGCACACTACACGGACGTGCCGGGAAGCTGCTGGGTCGTTCGAGTGCAGCTCGGTTGAAGGCGGCTGATAAGAAGTCAATCTCTCAAAGCTCGCTGGTATTCGAAGGCAACCGCGCAACTGCAGATGGATCTTCTCGCATTCGGGTGCGGACAAAGAGTCGCGGCTCTAAGGCCAAGCGAGATAGTCGGAGCAAGAAGCGCGCCGCAGCCTATAAAGCTGCTGGTGGCAAGAAGGCAGCAATAGGGAAGTAGGAGGAGAAACCCGCCGAGACCTGGCATTAGTTTACCGAGAAGGAGACCGAGCCGATGTGCTGTTGGTAGGAGCCAAAATCTATTTCAAAGCGTAAGGTACTACTAGTATAGGTACTGCCAGTGCATATCCATCCGTACCTACCTAAGACATTGATGATATCTGCGAGTCAGCAGGTGACGTCATTTAGCGCCCTTCATAAAACAACCCAAATGAAGATGGGTGTATCGCTGATGCGAGCCTTGAAACAATAATAGTAAATATTGTCGTCGGACATGATTTCTGTCTTCCTACTACTTTTCTACGCCTCAGACCCACTCAAGAAGACTCCCGTCCTGTGGGCTAAAACCGTACCTACTTACCACTGGTAGTGATAAAACGCGGGGCAGGCTGTGGACCTGAGGGGAGTCCTCTTCTGCACAACATCAACATCTATCCCAATCGTATAACCACAACGAACTAGGTGGGCTCCCGGTCAACAGCCTCATCATAGAGACAATTGCTTATGTATTCATAGTGCGAGTCTCGCGACTCAGCTTCCCATAACTGATATCCGGTGTTGTTGGCGTACGTCAATTTAGAGTTGGTGCCTGGGACTGGGTGAGATCTATACATAGGCACTGTTACCTCGACTGAACGAGACCGAAATACACTGCAGACTCACCCTCCTAAGCTCATCCTCCTAAGCTCATCAAGGCACTTGGTATCAAGAAGCCTGCCACCGATTCCAAAAGAAAAACAAAAAAGAAGAAAAATCAGCTTTCCTGCCTTGAATCCGTCTTGATATAACACGATGTTTTTCCGCCCACCCATTGGCAGGCCTTCCCTTAACATCCGGCGACGTGACCAGCCGCGAGAGGACCAGCAGCCGGAGGTCGCAGAAGCCCAAGAAGTACAGGACGAGTTCTATCCGTCTGTCTTTGACGTCCTAAAAGTTAGACATCTTCTGCTTCAGAAGGTAGCAACCGACGGGCTTCCAGCAGAAGTTGTTGATATGATCGTGGATGCCGCTGAGTATTGGCCATCATTTCAGTGTACGTTGGAGGAGGAGAGGGTAATTCGGAAAGACCTGGACCAAGCGCTTCTCTGCACGAGCCCACTCTGCTACGATAAGACGGTGAGTCCCTCTGATGGGGGGGTAACTATCTCCTGTTTCAACTATATCTTTGGGTATCAGCGTCTGATAACCTGTAGACCTTAGACCGTCCTTCACCCAAGATTCTTCCGCACAGGACAATTCATCCATGTCGGAAGATTGTCTTTTCGATTACGTCGCATGACCAAGGGGGACTTATTCCTCAGCGTCGGGGAGTCGGCTCTGAGCCCGCAAAACCGTACGATCAGTCCTACACTTGGTTCGATGCGGAGGTGATCCATAATTCACATGATCCAGCACAAAGGAATGTCATAGAGGAGAAGTTGAACCCTACCGATAGGAGCCCGAAGCATTTCGTAGCGGATGACCCACTGCTGCTTCCGAGAGATAACGCGCTCCAGCGCAATCGGGCACGGATATGGCAGGCGAAAGGACATAGAGTCGTTTGGCACCATCTTGACAATATCGACATCGACTCTCCCGAAGCAGAGGAAACTGCACGCAGAGAAGGTCGTGGCCGGGGCACATTGGATGGAAAACAAGTTCGCGGGATGGAAGTTGGGGATTCTATCATAGTATGGGGACGAGCACGATTCCCAGGCTGGGTGAACTATGTGAACGAGCTGTCGGTTAGAGTATTTTGGGCGATATGAGGGTGATACCTCGGTAGCAATCGATTACTGTCCATCTCCAGCTACCTACCATCCATCCACTACTCCGTACTTTGTCGTTTGTAGATTGTAAATTCCTGCCTAAGGCAGCGAAAGCACGCAATTTCGCCAAGAGGCAGCCCTGGCCTCATTGGGATCCATTATAAAGGATCCGGCAGCGCTCATCGCCCTCGACAAGGCACTTTCTCTCTTCTTGCTCTGCTCAAGCAGTCTTCGTCACTACAGTTCGACCGCAGAAGATGTGATCCGCCTTATGTCGACCGCAATGACCCCCGTGTCGCACCCACTGTCGCCCAACGCCCTCTCTCAACCATGAGCTCAGTCGCCGATGGAAACCGGCCATGGAACAAATGGAAGCCGCAGGATGTGCGCGTGTGGGGCAGGGCACGCAACGTCGCCGATAATAACCCCGAGTCTACGAATCACGCTCTTATCGCTCTTCTGGTCTGCTGGACCTGGACGTGAAGATGCTCTGCCAAGCACAGCCTACCAGAGAGCCCTCGATTGCGCACTTTCAATAGTTGATGGTGTAACGTCTGACCGCCATCAAGCGCTCTCTTTCTCGCCCGAGAAAAGCGATCCTCCGCATCGTCATTCCCTCTCCCGCTGTGCTGTGCGGTTTCCCGTGCACCTGAAACCCCCTCCTGTCAGCCCAGATGCTGCGAATATGGTTTGTCCATCTGAGACCCCGTGACCGCTTGGGGAGTCGGCGACTACTGTCCGTTTTGGTCGGCTTAAATGCGCGCCCTTTCCACCCTGGATTCCCTTGAACTCTGGAGACTCAGAAGTTTCGGTTTTCTCTGCGTAGGCTCTACGTAGTATTCTTTTCTTTCATCTTTCCGGCCTTTATATCCGTGGCATTTCCTTATTCAAGCCATTTCGTCAACTACCGTTATCCGAATGACCCCAAATATGGCCCCTCCGCAAAGATGTGCCGCTGTCGTCGTTGGGGCCGGTCCAGCTGGATTGGCCGTCGTCGGCAACCTTCTGGAGAAGGAACTCGGGAAAATCGTCTGGGTTGATCCGTACTTTCAGGGAGGCCGTGTAAACCGGAAATATCGTGAGGTCCCAAGGTGAGTGTTTCCTCCATCTGACGGCTGGTGTCCGCCAGTGTCGCAGATGAGGAGCGCTCCAAGCTGACACGGCAATCAGCAACACCAAAGTGGCCCTGTTCCAAGCGTTTGCAACCGCTGTACAGCCATTTCGGGCCGTTATCAACAGCACTCGTATACCCAATGCTTTCACTACCATGGCCAAGCTGGACCAGGACAAGACCTGTCACCTCCACCATGCGGCAGATGTCGTCCGGGCTTTGATCGATGGAATCGTAAAGATGGATCAGGTGTATGCCTGTCGCGGTTCTGTCACCGCTGCCGATTTAGACCGCGTTAGTTGAACCTCTTGGGCTAGTTCCGCGTAAAGTCGGGGCGGTCTAGTTCCAGCTTCGCTAACAATATGTCTTGGCGTCTCTTCAGACATGTTCATGGACTGTACGGATTCAGGGTCTCCACTCGCAGGCTGAAGTGGAAGTAAAGACGTCCCGCTTAATACTCTGCACCGGATCGTCTCCCACACAGGCCCCGGTCCCCATCCGAGAAGACAGCATTCAGAGACTACACTTAGATATAGCCCTGAAACCGAGCGAGCTGGCCGCAACCGTTCCTAGAGGCAGCGCGTGCACCGTCGCAGTAGTCGGTGCCTCACACAGTGCCATCCTAGCCCTACTCAACCTAGTCGACCTAGCCCGTACTTCCCATCCACATCTCCGCATCAAGTGGTTCACGCGCCACCCTCTCCGCTACGCCGAATACAAAGACGGCTGGGTCCTCCGCGACAACACCGGCCTCAAAGGCCGTGCCGCGGACTTCGCCCGCCAACAGCTGGAAGACAGCGCCCTCCGCTCCTCAGAAGCCGGGCAGTTCATCACCAAAATCGACTGCGCCGGCGGCCCAGAGAAAGAAGCAGCCCAGTATCGGCGCCATCTCACGGGGTGTTCCTATTTCGTCCAGGCGATAGGGTACACCCGCGACCAGCTCCCGGAGCTCTCCATCAACGGCTCCTTGTTGCCGTGTGAAGACATGAAATGGGATTCAGATTTTGGCGGCTTCACGGACCGTCAGGGCCGTGTTATCCCGGGGCTCCACGGCGCGGGAATCGCATTCCCCGAGCGTGTTGTTGATCCGTATGGCAATGTAGAACACGCCGTGGGATTCTTTAAGTTCATGAAGTTCCTAAAACGAGTGTCTCCCCAGTGGGCAGCTCCTGCTTGATATTTTACGCCTCTGTCCGATGAGCGCAGCGTTCCATATATGTACCCATTCACAAGTCTCGTGCCTTTTCTTTTTCCTGCTTACTTGCATGCGTGCTATGTTGCAGCTGGTACCTAATTTATAGGATCCCTATTTTTAATCACCAGACCAAGATATCAAATGCACTCCTACTATCATTATCATCTCCGCGTCAACCCTCGTTACGCATATAGCAAGCAAGCCCCATCCGAACCCAATCCCCCACAGTACCTAATGTTAGCTAGCTGATCTCGGACGTGACACCCCACCAGACTACCAATGCAAATAAGGTAGGGCTATACAGGAGTCCATGCACCGTGGCCATGGTCTTGTTCTTTGTGCTTCATAGTAGGTACCCAACCCGCCCGGAACCCGGGACTATCTAGATGTCTCAACTTCGCCGTTGTCGCCCCAAGAAGAGCTACTGGCAGTTAGAGTACAACGTTCTGACAATCTTCTCTTCCATTCCAACCAGATCAGATACAAAAGATGATAACCAGCAGCAGATCGCTGGCGCTGCTGCCGTGTCCATCAGTCACATAATTCTTACCTCGCCGAGCCTACGAGGTACTTACTTGCACGCCACAACCTAATGAGAGTATGCCGATCTAAACAAGTACAAAATAATGTCACGTCGCACATTCATTACAGGATACATATATACATAATGCATACCAGGCAAAGGCTGGTTACCATGCATCAAGTCGAACCTGCAAACCAAAAGGGTAATAATACACGGATGATCAGATCAACCTCTTCCTTGGTACCACTACAAGCAAGACCAATACAATGCATGTACATCCGTACTTCAACAGGGGAAGAGGGGAAAAGAATGGCTCAAATTATACAGAGCGGGAAAACGAAAAACTTAACGGCCCCGTATTATAGCAAAGTTGGGCCCAGGTTGAAACAGAAAAATAACCAATCAAAAGGGTATTGACCTAGTTTAGACAACGGCAATAACGCCGAGGGCGAGCGCCAACATGGCACTGGAAACGCGGTTGGACATGCCAGCATCGTCAGGCTCGTTGAGGTTGGGAACCTCAGTAGGCGTCTGGGTGGGCGTCTCGGTGCTGGTTGAGGTAGACTCTGTAGAGGTGGTGCTGGCGGGGGTCTCGGTGGAAGTGGTTTCAGTCGTGGTGGTTGTAGTCAAAGGAGTAGAAGTGGAAGTCTCCGTGGTGCTGGTCTCGGTAGTGCTAGTCGTGGACTCCGTGGTAGTAGACGAGGTAGTGGTAGGAGCGGGCTCGGCACCTTCCACGGAGAATCGTGGCAGATAGTTGGAGGATTCGCCGGACTCGTCGCTAATGATCTCGACGGTGTAGTCATCCCGGTCAGCGATGTCATCAGGCACAGACCAGGTGAAGCTTCCCGAGTTGGGAATGGAGGCTATGTCAAGTCAGCACTGAAACACTTAGGATGTACCAATATGAGGCGATGGGAACTCACAAACGAGGACAGTGCCGCTGTCCTGGGTAAAGGTCTGGCCCCACTGGAGCTTGAGAGTCACAGTCCCATCGGTAGTAGGCTCCCAGTTCAAGGTAGTCGGCTCGCCGGCAGTGAACTCATACCCAGATGGCGGGATGTTGAAGGGGTTCTCTTGGGCAGCGACCAAAGTAGCGATGGCGCTCAGAGCGAAATAGAATACGGAGCGCATGGTGATCGAAATGTATGAACGGTAAGAGATATCCTCTATACAAGAATCAAGAGAGTATGTATAATGTGTCGGATCGGCGCAGTCTATTGGACTATATATAAGCGCGGTGCGGGGATCAATATAGCGTGGGCGATAAAAGAAGTTGAGACAGAGAAAATGGATGAGAAAAGAAGAGCGAAAGGAGTGAGCTCAAATTCGAGAAAGCAGCCAAAAGGAAGGACAGACTCTGGCAAGAGAGTAGGAAAGGGCGACCGGGTAAGGTTTAAAGAACGGCAGCGACGAGGCGTGGAATGAGGAAAAGGAGAGACTGGAGGAGGCGAGGAGGAACGGTCGGAGGCACTCTCGTCTCCTTCGAGTTAGAGGCACCGCCTAGCAATCTTAGCACCAGGTACGTGCCGTTATCCACTATCCAACAATGTACGGAGCATCTACCTTAAACCCGGCGGTTTTCCGTTATTCTTGTCGACCCTCGGCTTGGCCGCCAGGCGGCCAGATGCCATAACAATAATGATCTCCTGGCGAATAAGGGCCTCAGTCTGACCCCCTTGGAATGCGGCAGTCCGCGCTTTCTCTTTCACTCTTTCGCTCTCTCTCTCTTTCTTTCCTTTTTTTTAGGAGAGGCGCTCTCATAATTTGCACCTGTGGCATCCGTAGGCCGAGAGAGGCCGATGGATTAGGCTGATACTGATAGTCCATGTGTTGGCTGGGTAATCTCGGCCGGTCCCATTTATTGAGTTGTATCCGTACTAGTGTAATTTTAATTTTGATGAGCCGAATCGTGATTCGTGACTGGCGAGTAGACTAGTCTTGACTATTTTCTTGAGCCATGGGCGCCGGGGCGGCGATGTCACGATGCTCAGATGATAACCCATGGTTTAGTAGATAGTCGTGGCGGTTCGAGCCCAGAAAATCCAGTCCACATGGAGGAGTTGTTCGAGCTCTTCGGTTGGCGATTTGACATGATTACTCCCGCGGTGGTGACCTGTTCATGGACGAAAATACAATGATGGATAGTTTATGGAGAAGATCGAGGAGATGATGAGATGATGATTGGCGATAGTAATATATCTCCGAGGGCGAGGGAATCTTGGAAACACAACTTCAAGTTCTCCAAGAAGAAGATCACGAGGCTGTATTCTTGTATGGTCACCGCATAACAGCGTATTATTCTACTGCACCTAAAGCACTTGGCAGGGTCTAGCGAAGCAGAACCAGCACGCTAACCTGGGCTAAGTTAAATTACTCTGGAGAAAGCCTTGAGAAGCTGTCCAATGGATGGGCAATCGCACGTGGGCTGTTGTGATGAAGGAGTCTGACTCTGCGAGTCTGCCCTGGTTTACGGAGCCATGGCCCATGGCAGCACTCTTCTTGCAAAGTTGCAAGACCAAGCGGAAGTATTATTAGTAAACTAAGGAATTATCGCCATTATTATTATTTAACAAGTAGAAATATATTAAAGTATGCAGTAACCTTAGATTAAGATGGCGATCGATATCTTGGATATCCAGGCACAGACTCACTCCACCGGTCTCTTGAAAATAAACACAGCGCTAAATGGTCGGAGCAATGAGCCGTGCTATTATTGAATCCTAAAGTCTTGCTGGTGTTACTGCTCTAAGAATCTAAAATAATAATAATAAATACTGATGTTATTCATATGCCAAGTGGGTTTAGGGCCGTTGGGCCGGGCGTAGTTCTCTCGGAGGAAAAGCGGGCCAAGACCCCATTAACTATTGAGGCATCCCGAAGAGAACCTAAATTCAAGCAGGCGTTGCAAAAAGCCTCAGTGGTGACCTCTGAACATTACAGTATTAGTATGTATATACGTAGTGCTTAGTACTCGTTTGCCGGGCCAGCTGGAACATTATCGCGTTGCTCTATTCATGCCCCTGTGCTCCCTGGGGCCTGCTGGTTTGAAAGTATGGTGTCAAGTCTCGCCCGCCTTGTTCGAGGAAGTCGGGTCAACACCAGCATTCGCTTGACTTGCAGGTTCACCGAGTAGCCCGTTCTCCCCCAACCAGATAATCGTCTCCATGACTTTCCGGTTCTCCTCTTCTCTTTGCCGATCAAGCAGCTAAGATCCACTCTGTTAGTCGCATTCTGAGAAGTGCATCTCTTATATCAACACTCACCGCTTGAAGAAGACCCTTTCGTCCCTGCTTCTCGCCGTCTTTCGCCTTGGCAACACGCTCCGACTTCTCATGAAGATACTTGCATCTCCTCCCTCGCGGACAACGACCAGTGCGGGCGAATTGGTTACAAACTCGCTTCTTTGCCTCCCGGGGCGGTGGGGGCACTCTTTCAGGTCCGTTACGGCGTGAACTCGCTTCCTCTGGGCCAGAATCATCGTCGCTTTCATCAGAATCCGAAGACGACAAGTCAGATCCACTCGATGACGTCCAGTCGCTACTGCCGGCCGAACTAGAAGCTGAGTCGCTCACAGCAAGGTCGTCATGAAGCAATGGTTCTGCGTCCTCAGGCCCTAGAGACTGAATTCCATTCTCAAGTCCGGTGATAGCTCGGCTACGTTCTGATTCGGTCTGCTTGCTCAGCATATCTCGGCCTTGGGTATCATCCAACTCCTGCGCAGTAGATGTAGGACCCGCGTTTGCGTCCGTGAGCCCTTGTTGGGACCCTTCGAGTTTGCGAGCGCGCTCGGCGTCCGCCTCCGCTTGCGCTATCCGTTTCTCCTCTTTCATGAGTTTGCGCCGTAGCTTCTCAGCTTTTTGTTTGGCTTTTGCGGCAGCATCGGCGGGATTAAGGGACTCTCGCGGCTGCTCTTTCTGATCGCGCTTGTCCTGATCCTTCCTCGAACGTGCCGGCGCCTGTTTACGCGCCTCTCTCTGCTTCTTCAAAGCGTCTTCTCGCGCCTTCTTGGCCTCTTCCAAGACCTTTTTCTTCTCCTCAATCTTCGCTTGGGTGGGGAAGCGTTTCTTGCGCTCTTCAATCCAAGCTGCGATTTCCGCAGACGTTTGTAGAGTAGACGTGCGTCCCTTGTAGGTGACTTGCAATCCGGTGGCCCCTGTACCACCTGTCGCCAGTCTCGTTTCTTCGTCGGCATCATCTTCCTCCTCGCTGGACTCATGTTCCTCAGTCTTCGGGGTTAAGCCCAACTGATTATGTTTTCGTTTCTTCTTTTTTGGCTTCCGTGGAGGATCTGTCGATGCAGGTGGTTTAGAGGGCAGTGGGTTACCAAAGCTTGGGACCGGAGGAGGCGCTGGAACACGCGGAGCAACGGATTGAGGCTTCCCGAAAGCAGAGGAGTGATCGCGCTTGCTTGCGTGCGTTGCCGGACCGCCTTGATGTTGGCGCCCGCCACGCAGGTTTGGACGTTGCGGCCCCCCGAATGATCCTGGCTGACCTCTATTCTCGAAACCCAAATGCAATGGTGGTCCCATCATCGCTGACTGGACCGACGGCGTACCATACTGATGAGCCGCTGCGCCGTTGGTATACGCAGTCGGTTGCTGTGTAAAATGGTTCGTATAAGTGGTTCCGTAACCCGGCTGTTGTTGATAAGGCATTCCATGGACCGAGGTTTGCGCGTAGTTTGTGGGAGAAGCGTAGGAACTTCCGTTGACGGGGTTCTGGAAGCTCCGTGCCGGTGACTGCGCATAATGCGGTGCCGAAATTCCTGCCTGCTGGCTCGGTATAGGCGGAGTGGGATACCCAAGATAGTTCATGGTCCCGTATCCAGTAGCTGTCGGGTAACCACCAGGACGGTTGGCATCAGAGGACATAAAATGACCTCCTCTGCCTCCTCCGCCGCCTCCTCCTCCTCTATTCCCATATCCTCTTCCACGGCCACGATACTGTCCACCGCCGCCGCCACGACCTCCGCGTTGGCCATGATGATTCTGGCCATATGGTGTGAAGCCAGCGTTATGAGAATACTGTTGTTGTGATTGATGTTGTTGCGTAGGCGGTGGAGGCGGGGGCGGAGGGAAGGAGAATCCCTGAGAGTCCATTGCGGGAAGATCTCACTCGACCTTCGAAGACAGAGAACATGAACCCCATCCTCACTTCATTTCAACGGCTGCGACAACTTGCGGCGTCCAAGTTCCCTCGCGAGTTCCCACATGGAGCGGACTAGAGCAGAAAGTTCCTCCGGTTCCGAGTCTAAAAAAGTTCTATGGTCTTTGCTATCACGTGCTGGGATGACAAGCCAGAAAAAATCAAAGGAGATTCGCAGACGGCGATTGGTTGGAAGACTCTCAAATTGTTAACGAATTTGATGCCGGCAACTATTCAGTCAGGCGTCATGGAGCATTAGGTTCTGAAGTCGGTCTTGATATATCTGCAGACATAGATCCTGAACATGGAATCAACCCGTGCCGAATCTCTTCTCTTCTCCTCGTGACTGCTGCGGAACAATAGAGATCCCTAAATTTGCTCCTGCGCCTTGGTACCTCCATTTCCTCCACTATGTTCATCCTTGTGAGTCGCGCAGGCTTTTAGGCTTCTAATGAGCATAGGGAAGCTTACTGAGCGCCGTGCAGACCACCCTTTCAGACCTTATTCAGATTTCCCCCGAGGATTTCTCTAAATATAGTTCGGTTGCCATTGAGGACAACATTAATGAGAAGTATGCCAACAAAGTAAGTCAGCTTCGCATCATCATTTTTTGGGCAATACTTATTGTATCTCAAGGTCATCCAAAAAGTTGGGCTTTGCATTGGCTTCTATGACCTGTTAGAATCATCGGATGGGTTGATCGGTCACGGAACCGGTCTGGTGAATGTGAACGGTGAGAAGCTGGCTGATAATGGCTATCATGGATAGTCGATCATATACTCGGGGAGACTCTTGGCTAATATCACCACAGTGAAGTTCCGACTCATCGTGTTTCGCCCATTCAGAGGAGAGATCCTGCTGGGCAAGATCTCCAGCGGTACTGAGCACGGCATCAAAAGTCTGGATTGATTCTCCCATCTATGCAATCACATGCTTATCTTGTCGCTCGCAGTCGGCGTTGAATTTTTCAACGATATCCTTGTCCCTCCGGACCTTCTCCTGGACGGTGCTAGATTGTATGACTTCCTTGCTATGGCCTACTTGATGGTTACTAACGTTCAGAAGCGACTATCAAGATCAAGTCTGGATCTGGGAGAACGAAGAAGGAACGTTCTATTTTGATGTCGGAGAAATTGTTCGCTTCCGCGTGGAAATAGAAGAATGGCACGATCAAATTCCCAATGCCCCGGACCTTGGCGACGGCGCTGCAATTGATCGCAAGCCTCCGTATTCGATCATTGTATGTTCACCCTTTACTGTGAGACGTGAGTCCTCATTCTAACGGATCTTAGGGTTCGATGCAGATGGCCGGTTTGGGGCCGATATCTTGGTGGTGATGAGATATAGGTGTCATCACTGCTGAGGAATTTCGCTGTGCGATCTATATAACAGTCTATGCATGATACGCCAGTTTAATGACCTATTCAGCGGGATACAGTCTCAGTTCAAACAGCCGTAGGATAACGGGGCATACCATACCATGTGAACTCCGTAGTAGGAATATCAGGGTATTCAAAATTCGAATGTCGTGCTATGCGTAATTGTCTGGGTGAAATTTCAAGACCTTCTCCCAGCAGATGACCCATTATACACATTTATTCGCCGTCATGTCGCCATGTCCACATACAACATGCCTAGGAGCTTTAGACGGATAAGCGGTTGGCTTTTCGGATATCATGGATGGTTCCAAGGATTATCGGTACCGTCTAATGCGATACCGTCGAGTGCGATGAACAGCATCTTAACTGACGAGCTCTGCGAACTATTCTGCTCTGTGATAGCGCCGACATATGATCGTAAGTCGTCCAGTACATTAGGTATTTCCCTGCTTCAACCATATGGCTGAACGGAAGTGCAACCGCTAGTAGTAGGATATTATACCCCGCTCGCAAAACGATGAATACAACAAAAAAAAAAAAAAAAAAAAAAAAAAAAAAAAAAAAAAAAAGACAAAAACCAACCATAATCATCATCGCTGGGGAATCACTTATAGGAAAATA
>MU628791.1:0-17414 GCA_025688805.1 Aspergillus egyptiacus
TTTTTTTTACCTGCCGAGGTCCAGGCCGGGGCAGGTTATGGACTACTGATTTGGAAGATTTGGAGGATCACCTAGATGAGACCTCGGACTCGAAATGGGGTTTCCTTCAGGCTAGGTTACTCATCGGTTGAATCTGAGTATCTCCATGAATTGCCTTGCCACATCCACCCCAGCATGCGGATCAGGATCTTCATCCATCTGCTGCCCGCCACTCTCATCGCGAACTGCCTGATTGTGTGAGTTGGGATCCTGCTTCTTCAATTCACGTAGACGCTCCTTGGCCTCCTTTCCCACCCCAGGCACAAGAATAGCCTCTCTAGCACCGTCAATCCCCAATTTCGCCCAGAACTCTCTAATCAAAGACGCAGTAACCGCATACTCTGCATCGATATCGGTTTCCTCCACGCCATCCGGGAAAGCCATATCTAAGCCTGAACCATCACCTTCGTTATGCTGCTCACTACCCCATGAGCTATAGGGATTAGAAGCCTTTGTTTTTGCTTGCCTCCTAGACCGATAGACGGCTGAGAGTGTCGACACCAATGACGGTCCTCTCCACTCGATTTCGACGACAGTACCTCGCACACGTGCGGCAGGCTGCGTTTGTCGTACATCGCCAACTCGAATACGGAAATCACCGATATCATAGGCCATCCCGCCTAACACAGCAACTGTGTGCCTGTGCGCCCAAAATGGCTGGCAGGCGTACGCGAAGTGCTGATATAATGCATTAGTGGACGGAATTGGCACGGTCGTCATGACCATTGGCGTCGTAGCGGGTGCAGTCTGCGAGGACTGCGAGCTAGCTGGGGTTGGCGTAGCTGTTGCTGTCTGGGTGCCGCCCGCGGATATGCTATCTGACGAAGGCTGGGAAGTGTATATGAATCCATGGTTAGGGTAGTGCGTTAGAGAGAGGAGCTGCATGTACTTTGGTACTGTAGGTCGTTGAGAGTTCGATGGTGGTAGACAGGATGGTGTATCCCTCATTAGCTTATGGTCAAGTTTCCAGCCGGAGACGAGTATAGGTTCTTCGGCGAACGCTGAACTGAGGCGCTCCGTGACCATGGATAAAGCCGTCGAGGCATTTGGGTTTGATGGAATAAAGAAGACTCTGTCGCTTGTTAGCCGGCATGGTATTACTGGGGAATATTGTCAGCTATCTACCCGGTGTGAGGCATGTCGGATGTTAACACTTTTATGTCGGAAAGGACCTCGGCTCAGATACTGTGGTGGGGATTTATTTGAGGGCCAGATACCTATTCGAATATCAAGTTAAGAAAAGAATAGACCCAAGTCAACTAAAGGCAGATATGATGTAGTATATCATGCTAGACCGGTTTCTCTACATCATGTCAACACGGTAGTAGTTTAGGCATTTTCGGCCACTAACCTCTATAGAATGGAGATATCCGCCTGCAAAACATCCCTATGCAGACAAGGAACAGGACGCTATGCAGTAGCTAGTAGATGCTACCTAACGATATGTTTGTGACGATCTGGGGCAGAGAGCAACCTGGAAGCTTCAATGCGGCTCGGACTAGGCTTAGCAGGCCTCAGGTTCGAATGCAAACCAGACAAACACTACTCTTAGGGATCTACAATTCCACACCCAGGTCTGAGTTTAGTTGTCCGCGTCATGACAATAATTATTAAAATCAGACTGAACTACCTACGTACTATCTCGAGCACTGACGATTTTCCACCTTGCTAGATCAGTTGCAAGCATACCTTAAAACTCGCGAACACGCCAGGCCAATCACCGAAGTCCAGCTCAGGAGAGTAAGGTATCGAATCTCGACTCACGATGAAATTATTTGCCAAGGCGGGTTGACAATAAGGAAGAGAGTGCCAGAGGCGGACAGGTCAAGGCGCTGATGAGTCAAGAATAGAAACAGCCCCAGACTAACCAGGCCACAGACCCTCTTGGCCTTGGAAACAGGGACCACAGCTTACGAATGCTGGCAGATCCATTATTATTCAACGTGCCACGGTCCTGCTCGTACCTTCTGTCACTGTGGCTTCGTCTCCATGATTCTAGCTCTTCCTTCGCTGGCTAGACCTGGCCATAATAATAGCACTTCAACCACTGAGGCGTGATGGTCTGAATCGCCGTTTCCTCAGCCCCTTGATTGAGGGATAAATGAGACTCCCGTCATTTGCCCATTATGATGCTACCTATTAACTATTCCAAGGACTGGAATTTGTGACGATCATTTGGCCATGTTAGAACTCAAAAGCTGAGTCGATCCGAAACAGATCTCAGCCCCTTGATAGACCTTGATCTTCCTCCCAATTGGAGCCTCGATGTTTCTTCACACCTTTCGCAAACCAATGTCTGAAGCAGCAAGTATCAGTATGCTGCAACTACGCTCGTTCGTGTTGCTAACTGTTTAGATCGTCAATTTGAGCTAGCTATTCCTTCCTTCAATCCTCGATTCCTTCCTTTTCTGTCTTTAATTAGCATCTAACTGCGTCTACAAACTATCCGAGCATCATGATTTTAGCCAGGAGATTCCACACCCTGGCCACTGTCATTCTCATTCTCCTCACCTACTTCCTCTTCTTTAACCTACCTCCTGGAGAGGCGTCTTACATCCAACATACAGACCAGGGCATAGCCGACTGGACAAAAGACAATCGCATTCGTTGGACTCGCCATGCAGAACAACATCCAATCGCTAACTATATACCCCTACCGATTGACTCACCATCTCCGATTCCACAGATCCAGCATGACTTCCCCCCCGAATCGTGGCTTGGTCGTATGAAGCGGAAGAGGAAACAAGCCGCGGTTAAGCAAGCCTTTAAGCATGCATGGAGAGGCTACAAGGAGAATGCCTGGCTGCGGGATGAACTATCACCGCTAAGTGGTGGGTACAGGGATTCCTTTGCTGGCTGGGCAGCTACCCTTGTCGATTCTCTCGATACACTGGTTATCATGGACCTTATGGACGAATTTGAGGAAGCGCTGCAAGCTCTCAAGCATATTGATTTTTCCACCACCGAATCGATCCAAATCAATGTTTTTGAGACGAATATTAGATATCTTGGTGGGCTTCTCGGAGCTCACGATCTTACGGATGGCAATTATCCAATACTTCTGGAGAAAGCGACTGAAATCGCGGATTTCCTTTATGGATCGTTTGATACCAGTAACAGAATGCCCCAATCTCGATGGGAATGGACGAGGTAGGATATGACAGCAACCATCTCCTGCACAACCTCCAGGCGGCTTGCGACGATCCTGCAACTAGACCAGTATTGACTGTTCTTAGATCGGCTGAAGGGCTGCGTATCCAACCTAGTGGGACCACTATCCTTGCGGAACTGGGCTCTTTGAATATGGAGTTCACCCGAATGACCCAGTTGACTGGCGACCCAAAGTACTTTGATGCGATTCAGCGGATTGCTGACAACCTGGAATCCGCCCAGAAGAACACCCGGGTCCCTGGTTTATGGCCGATGCTAGTTGATGCCCATAGCATGCGGTTCACGGATCCTCGGTTCACAGTTGGGGGAATGGCAGATTCGGCATATGAATACCTTCCAAAAGAACATATGCTTCTGGGAGCCCGCACATCCCAATATAGACGGATGTACGAAAGCGCCATTGCGTCGATAAAGGAACATCTCCTCTTCCGCCCGATGCTAAAGGACGGAAAAGACATTCTGTTCCCAGGAAACATGAATGCGGCAATGAGATCTGGACAGAAAAGAATTGAACCGCAAGCTGAGCACCTCAAATGTTTTCTCGGAGGCACAGTGGGCATTGGGGCTAAAGTGTTCAACCGATCTGAAGAACTATCGATTGCGCGGAAGCTTACTGACGGCTGCATCTGGGCCTATGATATAATGCCAACAGGAATCATGCCGGAGACCATGTACCTCAGTCCTTGTGAAGATATGGAATACTGTCCGTGGAACGAGCAGAAATGGTATCAGGATGTTAGGAGTCGTCCACCTCAGAGGGCTAATATCGCGAATACCGATGCGGCAGCTAAGGCTCTGATTAAGAAGTTGGATCTTTATCCGGGGGTTACCGAAGTCGCGGATGCCAGTTATAAACTGAGACCGGAAGCTATCGAATCTGTTTTCATCATGTACCGCATCACAGGGGACAAAGCATTGCAGGATGCCGCTTGGCGCATGTTCAGGAGCGTGGAAAAGGCCACACGGACCAGATACGCACATGCCGCTATTGATGACGTCCGCAAGGTTAAGCCGGCACAGCTGGATTACATGGAGAGTTTCTGGCTCGCAGAAACTCTCAAGTACTTTTACCTCATTTTTGCCGAGCCGGACCACATCAGCCTGGATGATTATGTGCTGTAAGTTTCTTTCAGCGCTCAAATTCCCATGATATCCTTATATTATGGGTTTGCCGAGTTGCTAACTGTTGCATAGAAATACCGAGGCACATCCTTTTAAGCGCCCGTCATGATCTATGGATAATTCTGTTGTTTGGTGAAGCTCATCTTGCACTTTTTCTCTGCGAAGGCGTACTATCGGATTTAACTGTTCTGCTCGACAGCGAAAGAGTATCAGATACCCCAATGGAGATACTCTGAGAAAACACGAATATCCACCGTGTGGCCTTTCCTACGTCGTAAGCTTTCGCGATTCTACAGATCCCGGAAGCTTAGAGGGCTTGCTAATATAGAACCCGGGGGTGGGGCGTAGATTTACTTTGACTATAAGCTTCATTTGATACATAGTCCATTACCAACACTCCGTCTCGCCGAGGAGGTTTTCCCTCCATATTCGACGGTATACTGCACATCCTTCCGAATAATCATCTTCGCGCTCCCACCACTTTCCATACTTCCTCCCCGTCCCTGATCCACCAACTCAATCCCCTCCTCCCCCGCCGGAGACCACATTCGACTCTCCCGTGCTTTGGCCCCCTTATGACTACCAGCAAACGCAGCCGTATCAAGCTGCAAGCCGCCCACCGCAACCGTCTCATTCCCAATGATCACCCCTCTACTCCCAAAACCATTTCCAGAAACCGTATTCGACCCGGACGATTTATTCTTCGACGCATCTTCTAGCGAGGATTCGCCGGCGGTCCCGTAATTCGTGCTCACGGCCGCCATGAAGGGGCGGAGGCAGAGGACGCTGCACGCGACAAGGGCGTAGTTCAGTTCGGCCTGACCCCAGAGGATCGAGGGCACGGCGTTGAGGGTAGGATCGGATGAACCGAGGTCTTTTTGGAGATAGTGGATGTGGAAGATGGCGAAGATGATCATTCTTTCGAGATGGTCAGTTGGACGAAAAAGTATGCTTCCTGGGTGTTTATGCGAGAGTTCGACCCTCTGGGTTGGGATGGGTTCTTTACGCACGGGAGTCGAAAGATAAATGCAAACGCGATGGTGAGTTTGCGCTTAAGGGGCATGAAGAGCCCTGCAAGGAGCATGACTGCCAGCCCGAAGAGGATGAGCTCTGTTGCGATGTCTAGGGCGACAACGAATTGCCATCGTGCTATCTGTATGATCATTAATTGTTAGCATTAACCAGTGGAGGTCGTGGAGCGGAAACACGTATGTATAAGTAGCTTACAAGGTTCTCGCATTGTCCGCGGGCGCCTGTCCACGGGCGATTGAAGCCGCAGTTTACAGCGATGATAAGGATTGCTGGGATTACCCAGAGAGTGCATAGAATCAGGGTGCAGTAAGAGGCAAATTTATGTCCCTTTTGTGGCGTCAGGCGGAGATAGATGCCGATGACGCTGCATTTGGTGGTGTATAGAGTGACGAGGTAAAAGATGTCGCTGATGATAACAAGCTATGTGGCTCGGGTTAGTTTCGACAAACTCTTAAGACTGAGACATCGGGGTTTGGTGTCGGTCCATGGAATCCAATTTGGACAATGTACCCCCGTCGAGTAATATACCCACCCTCTGAATTAAGTGCACCTGATCCTCCCGCAGCAAGACAATCGACGTTCCCAATCCTTCTGAACAAGCCTCGAACAGCAGCGTCGCTTGGACCACGGCGATGATCTGATAAAGTCTAAGTCAACCTCCCCAACGCTCTGTTAAGCTCATCCAGCCTGACTAGCTTACTGTGGCTCCTAAGAGGACATAGTCGTCTTTCCCGAACGGCGGATGAAGAACGAGCCGGACATAGAGTCGAATCAAGAAGCTGACCAGCGAGAGAACGAGCCCCAGAGCGGCGATGATGATGACCCAGGCACCATGATGGAGCTCATCAACGACTTGGAAGGGTGGAGAATATCCTGGGGGAACGTGGACGTGCGGGCCCATGACAGCTGGGGGAGAGCGGACCGGCACACAGACAGAGCGAGAGCAACTCTGGTTATAATCCTTCCATGCGTGCAGAGTCCAGTCATCATTGCAAGGAATCCCCCAGGAGAGTATCGAGTCTACTACCGTCTTCCACGCAAACTACCGCAACACTTATCGGAACGAAACATTCAAACAAGGGGAGAAAAAGCAAAGTTCGCAGCCCTTGCAATGTGTGTGCTAGGTGCATGGTCAGTCGATCACCAACAAACACTGCCCACTTCCCAGCAAAAACGGTTTCCCTCCTGACCAATATGCGAGGATGAGACATGTGCTCAAAATCCTAGCGTCGGCGCATCAGCACGATTCAAATCCGGGACTTTTAAATGCGCGTTCAGCCCTTGCGAGGAAGATCCTACTCAACGCCAGTCAAGGGGCACGCAACTCACCCTGGTGTGGATCATTATTGGACAGGCAGGATAACACAAAGAATTCTCACTGCCGCATGATATTCGGGCGGGGGCGAGTCCGATCTCGCCTCCTCTTGCGCGAAATCACTTGGAGTTCAGTTTCTGATTTATGGGATGCTCCCTTTTGGGTTACACCGCAGACGCGACGGAGTACCCACGACCAAAAGAACCAAGTTGCCAGTCGGCCTTTCAGTTCAGACCGACATGGCGACCTTGGAGTTCTCTCGTCTACACGTTTTCCCGGCCGAAGAATGGACTCAACATCCAAGGCTCGCAAAAAAATTGGGGTTCGTCCACGCCATCCCCTTCAAGATCGTGGTGCATCCCTTGATATGCATATTGCCGTGGCAAGCGCCTTGCGGAAGGAAGGAAAACTAAACAAACAAAGACCCAAAATCTTGAAAGAATTTCACTGTCAGCTTTCGATAATTGTCGCCACTATTCTTTTTGCGCATGGGAGAGACATGTTAAGGGAAGGAACTGGTCCTCGAGGTTGAAGGGATTCCCACATGGTTTGACTCCTTGCTTTCTTCTTGTCCGACTCTCAATTGTAATCTCGATCGCCAGCTCCTTGGATGCCTGCCAGCCAGTGAGGAGCTAACTCAATTGTCCTTCCTCTTCAGGTATATGGCTTTCTGTTGATTGCTCAATCGTGAGCCCATCAAGATCCTCCATATTTCGTTATTATGCCGGAATTTTGCCGTCTAATCAACACCATCAGCACTTTGTCACCTAATCCGCCATGGGTTCAATCGAAACAAGCCCTGCCAACCTGAAAGATTCTGGAGAAATCGAAGTCGACTATAATGGATACGCTGGCGTTACGACCAAAGGAACTGTGGCCCCAAAATGGATGGGTACGACGGCGGACCAGCGCGATATGAGTGCCCTGGGACGAGTTCAGGTTCTCAGAGTAAGTTACTGGGATTAAGAGTTCCTTTGCCTGTTTATATTAACATGAGACAAAGAGAAATTTCCGATTTATTTCAATTCTCGGGTTTGCGTGCACGCTGATCTCCACGTGGGAAGTGATTCTCACGTATGGCCCCCGGCCCAATCCATGGCCAGCATATGTGACTGACACAATATAGCCTGCTGAGTAGCGTGCTGACTGACGGAGGCACTGCCGGTCTAATCTGGGGCTTCATTATTGTCACTTCCGGATTCTCGCTTGTCTTTGCCAGCATCTCTGAAATCGCTTCAATGTAAGTGCTGCCTGTCGATCTTCCTGCCTGTATTCTGACCAGTGGTAGGTCGCCGACGTCAGGAGGACAATATCACTGGGTGTCTGAGTTTGCGCCTCCTCGATGTCAGAAATTCTTGAGCTACATTACTGGTAACGTGAATATGTCTTACTGAGGATTAGTTAGTGTCTAATGATGCATAGGGTGGCTTACTGCAATTGGATGGCAGTGTGCAATTGTGACCATTGCGATGCTTGCAGGGACAATTATCCAGGGACTGGTTGTACTCAATGATCCTGGATATGACTTTGAGCGATGGCATGGCACACTACTGGTCATTGCCATCACGACCTTTTCGATTTTGTTCAACACCTTCCTCGCTAAGAAGCTGCCTTTAATCGAGGCACTCATCCTCATTATCCACATCGTTGGGCTGTTCGCTATCATCATTCCGCTATGGGTGCTTGCTCCTCGAAACAATGCAAAAGCGGTCTTCACCGAGTTTAACAACGGGGGAGGATGGAATAGCGATGCAACTGCCACCCTGGTCGGTTTTTCCACCACAATCACCTCAATGATAGGATATGACTGCTCTGTCCATATGTGTAAGTGTCAGCCTGAAATCGACTTTATGCGGCTGGATACTTACACATAGCAGGCGAAGAAATAAAGGATGCCTCACTCACACTTCCTAAGGCTATGATGTCTGCGGTAGCGGTCAATGCCATCCTGGGATTCACTATGATCATTACGCTCTGTTTTACCATTGGCGATGTCAACCATATCCTCAGCAGCCCGACAGGGTTCCCCTTTATCCAGCTCTTCTATGATACGACTCGAAGCTATGCTGCCACAAACGCCATGACCGCCATCCTAGTGATCACTTTGACGGCCAGTACTGTCACCGAGGTAGCGACTGCGTCTCGCCAATTGTGGTCTTTTGCACGAGACAAGGGACTTCCATTTTCGTCTTTCTTCGCCTATGTAGGCTATCCAACCCCCCACCTCCTCCGGCGGCCCAGGGATATATCGCGCTAACGAGAAACCCTAGGTCACCCCAGGGTGGGATATCCCCCTAAACTCCGTCCTGGTTTCCCTCGTCGTGACCATCCTCCTCTCCCTGATCAATATAGGCTCATATGTCGCCTTAGCAGCAATAGTCTCTTTAACAATTACGGCCCTGATGAGCGCCTATATCCTGTCGATTGGGTGCATTATTCTCAAACGCCTACGGAAAGAACCTCTCCCTCACCGGCGATGGTCGCTCGGCCGCTTCGGCATGGCCATCAACATTGCCGCGATGGCATTCCTGCTGCCGGTGTTTGTTTTTGCATTCTTCCCATTGACATCGAGTGTGGACGAGCAGACCATGAACTGGAGCGTTGTGATGTACGTTGGGCTCATCACGCTGGCTTCCGTTTACTATGCGATCTGGGGAAGGCATCAATTTATCGCACCTGTGGCGTTGGTCAGGAGGGATGGTGTGGCGCTGGCCAGCGGAGCGCGATTTTAGGTTCAAGTAACGATAGGTGTTAGTCAGGGCCATTTTTAGGGGGTATATGGAGGCCCAAAATATGTGAACAAAGGGGAGGGTGCCTTGTTTCTAGATTTAGGGTTATATATAGTTCAGGTCTTTGTATTTATCTCTGCTTCCGGGATGCGAGGGCTTAATAATGACCGGCAGAAGAAGCATCATCTTCAACCTCAGTCCATGGCTATGGGCAACCTAACATCGAACTTTGGAGCACTACCCAGGTACTTACCTTAGTAGTTAGTTAAGACCTTCCTCTCGGACTCTCGGCGGCCTCCGATGACTTGCTAGCTACGCGGATACGTACACAACATAATTAAACCTGGTGAAAAATCAGATAACAATGTGGAGTGATAGTATATATCTCCAGGTTCACAGGATTATTGATATCCCCTAATACCCTTGGTAGTTGAGGTTGAAGGCTCGGAATACTAACTAATGTTTGAATTTTTTTCACGAGGACCATTTCCCTCTGCAGGCTGACTCGACCTCAAGCTCTCAAGGGCCATCTGGCGAGTCAAGTGTCTCGCAATTTGCAAGTAATAACCTTACCCCGAATGGAGGTAGCCTCCCTGCACGTGGGGAAGATGAGTCGGCCCGGGGGCCCAGGTGCTCCGTCTTCCAAGGACGGGTAAGTTGGCCGTTATGATAAAGTATCCGTGGACGAACAGAAGCTGTCCAATTCAGTCGAAATGAGGGATGCTGTATTCCGGCCGGACTGTATTCTTCAACAAGAGTAGCGAAACATTCCGCTGCAATTGGCAAGACTTCCCTTCTCCCGATCCCCTGCGAAAATCCATATCAGATTGATTGATAGCACGGTCGTAGTACACCCTGGGGCCGACATCGGAAGCCCCACTTGGCCTTCTGATTGGGTAAGGTAAAGTTAAGTACAGTCCCGTCCCGTCAGTGCCCTGGCTGGTCTGGAAGCCAGCTCCAGGCTTGGCACTCTTCTTGTCATGGTCAAACGGTAAGATGCCATAATAAAATAAGCTGCTGATGAGGGGAGCGAGGCCAAAAGGGAATTGTGCACATATCTGGTGTAATTTCCCGAAGCCCAGCTGCTGGACCAACAGTGTGTGCTGTGTATGTATGTAACAGTACCTAATGACCCGGCTCCGAAGAAGGTTATCTGATCCGCTGCCGATCACGTGTACTATCCTTTTCCTGTCGCCCTCCAGTGTCTGTTTGATTGGAGAGTCAACTCCCATAAATGTTGATGCTCCTAACTACCTATGGGTCGATGTCGATCAGACTGATCAAAAATTACAGTCACGACACTTCCTCATCATATTCAATATGGCGACATCGATCTCGACAGTCTCGACTTCAAGACCTCGGGTGAGGGCATTAGCCGAGCCCAAAGGCTAACTAACCCTAGGGAGAGTGGGAGACCCGTGACATGGGCATAGGAGGCCGGAGCCGGATCAGATTAGATCGGTAATTACCGTATCATATCTGCCGCTTCCCGAGTTCACTTTGCATTCCACAGCGCATCAGACCACCGGACATCCGTTAAAGGGACACGTTCTCCGGCCTCGTATGACATGGCGGATTCTGCATGTCGCTTTTTTGATCAGCAGGCCTGTTTTTACGAGAGCGAAATGGAGTTCGTGACTGAGAATGGCCATAGGAGCCAGATCATTGGAGGAGGCACAGGGTCGGAGAAGCCGCCAAGTTGCCAACTGTTTAGCAGAGCATAGCTACTCCGCAGAAAGTGTGATAGCTGCTGAGAAAAGAAGCCAGTATACTATTACTTTAGTATCCGTCAAAGATTCTCCAAAACAAGTTATCTATAGCGTCGCCGACGGGAACGGTTCGGTTGACAGGCTGGAGGCAGGAGTCAAAAAAATACCAACAACGGGTATGCGGTGGTAATGACGTTGAGTGGCAAGAATTTAGCCTTTCCCTTCTTATCTGATTTTCTTCTGTTTGCTGCGACGACGAACTCGACTCGATTTCAACCTCCTCGACTCTAGATCAATTATTGCTGGGGTTTTCCAGTCCACTTGAAAATCGATCGCTCAAAAAGGCCCAAACCAACCTGCTCCTAGGGTCACAGTAACAATAATTGAAACTTGGAAGGACCCTAAATCTTACGTCCTCTTTTCTAGCGCGACGGAACCAATCTCCCGGTACCGTTTGCCCCAGCCGAAGAGTTTCCGCCTCATTATTATTCCCACCCTGTTCACTTGCCTGTCTCTTACTACTACTACCTATCGTCGCCGACACTCGACCGTTTCACTTACCCGTACGGAGTCGTGACTGACCTCTTCCTATTCATCCCCTGTCCTACCTTTCACGGGTCTATGCCGTATGCACGCATGCTTGAAATATAAACCTCCTGGACACTCTTCAGCCACATTTTTACTGCCTCGTCCGGAACCCACTCCTGTTCTCTACGATTATTATTTTCTTGACGTGTGTCCTGGCACGTATTCACAAAGTTGATCATCCGTCGGTTTAGGTTCGCAATGGGTAATACGCTACTCTGGCATTGACTCTCCCTGCCAATGCTAATCCGTCGCCTCGCAGTGCACGCCGTTGTACCCCAGACTCCGCTATCGCCGCGGAGTGCCGCCACGAGATTGTCGTTTTCCCACCGCATGGAATCCGGAAATGTTCCCATGTCTTCGACCTCCCACCCAGATAACCCCGTTCCGGAAGAACCTCGAGTCCGCTCTCTGTCAGTCACAAACATGAGTTTCGGGAGTACCGAGTCTTCAGTTCAAGGAACAGAGTCCACAGATTCTGAGTCGCCTTCGACGCCGCCTACAGAAACTTCGGACTCCGAGGAACTCGAGAAACAATCAGAAGATGAGTCCGGGCGTCCCCGGAGGGCGTCTACCGTCCT
This sequence comes from Aspergillus egyptiacus, assembly GCA_025688805.1. NCBI lineage: Eukaryota > Fungi > Ascomycota > Eurotiomycetes > Eurotiales > Aspergillaceae > Aspergillus > Aspergillus egyptiacus. The sequence continues at coordinate 12,284 of MU628791.1, forward strand.
CCTCTCGCAAGGACCTGATGATATGCGCCGTGTCTTGGAGAGTGTGGGAACAGCAGGAGGGACACAGAAACTGCAGCCGTTGTGCTGCGGGGGTGGGTGCTGCCGTCTTCAACCGTTGAACCGGACCCCCGGGCCTGTCTCTCTGATCAATCCGGTCACCCCGCCCGACAACAAGGCGTACCACAGCTTGAAACTGGACGTTGGGCTCCTCACGTTAGACAGCGAGCTCACTAATCTTGCACCCTTGCCGGAGAAGACGGTATCTTTTTCGGCAGTTCCGGCCTCGGCCCTCGATACGGCATTCGGCCCTTCCGACCACCCACCTCCTTTTGTCCAGCCACACCCTCCGTACGACGTGTACCGAGCTCCGGTTTATCATGCTCGCGAACTCACAAAGCCTGGCGCTGAGAAGCGAACATACCACTTTGACATTGATGTGACGGATTATCCTGCGGAAAGTGGAAGCGTTGACTTTGTCGTGGGTGGTGCAATTGGAATCTGTCCAATGAACAAAGAGGAAGAGGTTGAGGATATCTTCAATGCGCTCGGTATTCCCAAGTCCATTCGCGACAAGAAGGTCACCCTTCGCACAACGGGGGGCAGGTGGCCGACAATCTGGGGTAAGGATGAAACCCGGGAGTTGATCACAACCCGGCGGGAGATTTTGAACTGGTGTTCCGACATTCAGAGTTACGCTCCGACCAAGGGTCTCTTCCGGTTGCTCGGAGAATACGCCAGCGACCCCAGCGAGAAGAAGATTTTGTTGTTTCTGTCGTCCGCTCAAGGGCAAGGCGCCTTCTGCGACCTCCGTACCAGCTCCCACATCACCGTTTCTCAGTTGCTCCACGCCTTCCCTTCATCCCAACCGCCTCTCGACCACCTGCTCTCCACCCTCAACCAGCTGATGCCGCGATTCTATTCTCTTTCACAAGACCCTCTACTCTCCTGCAAGCAGAAGGGTATGCAGTCCCGCCGACTAATCGAAATCGCCGTAACGGTCGCGCAGTCTGATGATTGGAAAGGCGGAGAGCGCACGGGAGTAGGATCCGGATACATGGAGCGCGTCGCGCGGCGCGTCATCCGAGCGCAAGAACAAGGCGCTCAACCTGGAGACCTGAACATCCACGTGCCCATGTTCCGAGGCCTCATGGCCAACCCGCTCGCCAAGCGATTCTCTTCCGACGGCCCGATGCTTCTTATCGGCGCGGGTGTTGGAATTGCTCCTTTCCGAGGATTCGTGCAGCGCCGACTGCAGTCTGCCAACTGTGCGAACAAGGTTTGGGTGCTGCAGGGAGTGCGCGATTCGCTGCTCGACGAGCTCTACCGCGGCGAATGGGGTGTTGAAGAGCACGAGGTGCGGAAAGTGGTGCAGAGTCGACGCGGAGAGAGTAAATACGTCCAGGAGGAAGTGCGCAATCAGGCGGATTTGGTCTGGTTTGTCATCAACTCTCTCGACGGACGTGTTTTTGTCTGCGGTAGCGGGAAAGGCATGGGCGAGGGTGTTGAAGCGGCTCTCGTCGATGTGGCCATAGCCAAGGGAAATCTAAATCGGGAGGAAGCCGAGCTGTTTTGGGAGAATAAAAAAGAGGCCGGCCAGTATATCGCGGTGAGTCTCTCTCACAACCAAGACAGGTTATATTGCAATAAACTAACGAAAGCAGGAAACGTGGTGAGATTATATATATGTAAGATACGGCTTTTTTCCGGACATAATCAATTCGGGCGCCCGCTTACTCCGATGTCTCGGAGAAACGTCCGATCACTACTTTAGCGTTGTCTTGTTTTTATTTTTGCTTGTGTCTGCGCTTGGGGTTATCATCTAACGGAGTTATATACGGGTTTGAGTCGATTGCGATTGCTGTCTCTGGTTAACTGGGTTTACTTGCGTTGGGTTTGGGACTGTTTTAATCTTACTGTGTACCTGTAAGGTAGCTGTTAATTGTTAACAGCATTATTAGATAGATGGAACCTTATACACTTTTAACTTTTATGGTGTTTTTCATGCGGCTTGTTTTCTGTCCTTTGCTGGGGAGAGTTCCTCTTATCGACAACCTTGAAGCCTCTTAAGCGGTGGGGTTGATCTCGAACGTTACGTTATGTGGCATACTATTTTAAGAGTGTCATGTCATATCTGTCTCCAGGCTGGCAGGATCAGTAGTCTGTTATGATATGATCTACTATTCATACACTAGGTTGAAGCTTGATATTCACATATCCTCTACATATATATATATTGAGATTTCTCCACCAGCTGATGCTCTCGCTATAGTAGATACCTTACCTGCCTTAGGTAGGTAGCTAGTCTCACCCTCCATCCCTCTTTTAAGACCATAATGTAAGCCACCCCCCTGGTCTGCCCCTCAAAACCTTCCCCTGGCCAGTGCCTTTTTGGGGGTCTTTGAAATGGAAAAGTTGAGGCAGTTCTTCAACATACCTATTTCTTAACCGAGTCAGAGTAGATACGTAGAACGAGTCAGCAAAATCCATGGCCAGCCTCTGCTTATCGTGTCAATAATAATGCCTATTATTATTGATTGCGGAATCTACTTACCTTAGTACGAGGTCGGCTACCTCGCTACGCCGGAGATCCATCCATCCCTATGGTTGCAGAAAATATATCCGACAAGTTCCATTCCGTTCGTTTCCATTTTTATATTTTTATCTTCAACAGGAAGGTGGCCAGAGTCTGCTGGGCAGACTGCCGTGGCAGTGGCCGTGGCAGCTCAGATCCACGGCCTGAGTTTACTCAGGTATGTCACTTAACCATACTAAGAGCATGTATGATGTTAGATACTACCTGGACCTAAGACATGGGAGTCATGGATGATCGGAATGCGGGTCCTGAAATGAAATAAGGTAATGGTACTGGTAGAGTGAGACGATGAGTATGGGGCATCTGTGCCCACGACTCACGAGGATCGAGGGTCGAGGGTCGAGGGTCGAGACCACGATGCTGTTGCCATCTGGTGGGGGTGAAGCGAGTCAGTTAAGTTACGAGGATGCTGTCAGGTTTTGGTCTACTTATGAGGCGAGGTGATGCAAGGCTGTTTCCTAAGCGGGCAAAAGGTTGTCATTCACACCTGCCACCTTACCTACTTATATATCTCCTACCGAGGTACCTTACCTGCAGGAACCTTGATCCACGAGCAGTGGCTGCACTCCACTGGATCTGAGTCAGTCCGATTGCATAAGGGTAGAGAGGCAAGGCCAAGGGAGAATCCCCTAGGTAGCGGGTAGGTAGATTAATAGTTTTAGAAACAACCGTCCATGTGGCCAACCACCCTGCATACTACTACTACTACTACCACCACCACCACCACCACCACCCTGAATCTGACAGTTGGACACTGAGAACCCGTCTACAAGTTCCTAACCCTTGATTAAAAAAACGCGGGCGGAAAAAAGAAAAGAAAAGGAATATTCCGCCACATGCCAGGCGCAAGGTCACGCTTCGGCCGAAACTGCCATGGTCCAGGTGCATGATATAATGTACATCCCGCATCTGAGAAGGGGAAAAAGGAAAGGTCGATTCGATGGTCGATACTACCTACTACGATGCCGAGTCATGAGCGGTCGTTTCCAGGTTTCCTTTGCTGCTGCGTTCGGCATGCCAGCTGCGAGGGGGATTACCTATTAATTACTATGTATGTGTGTGTGTATGTATGCATTACTAGTCTATTCAGCTTCCTGGTGGGATGGAGATGATTATTACTATCATTGAAATTGAGATGGGAAAGGCTTTTGGGTATGATAATCTATTTCAAGGGAACATCCACGGTTGACAGAATCAACAGACAGGTGCTCTTGGCATGCAGGACAGGTGAAGTGACATTGGATCAGGATCCATCCATCCCAGGGTGACCGATCCTGTCCTAGACCGAATAGGAAATACCCTAGGTAGCCCGGGCGACGTCAACAGTGGCGTCCACGGTGACAGCGGGGGAGGCTGTCACCGTCCACCTACTACTCTTAGTAAGTTGGTCGTAGTAAGTGAGGTACCTAGTAAGTAGGCGAGGAGACAAACCTAACCATCACCCTGGGACCAGCTCACCAATCAACTGGACCTGAATCCTTTTCCTCTCCACCACGCTCACGGCCAATCTCCCAGTCATATTCTGTAATCTGCGCAGTTATGTGGTAGCATACCACGGCAGGCCGGTTAGCAGCACCCCTTGCGTACCTGTATGTACGTACTCTTGAGTACATCGGATCAATGTACCTACACTTGCAGCGCAGGGTGGCACCGGCAGCCGCCCGCCGGACTAGGAAATAGGAATTGGAGGCCAGCCTTGGAGCGTGAGCCTGGAGGCGTATCTACTACCTAGCTAGGTGTGCTGAAGAGCAGCCCGTGCTGAGCAGGGCTCCAGTCTCTGTTCCTGTTGGCCGGAAAAGATATCCGGACATCCACGTCGAGTCCCTTACCACCTTACATGCCAGGCTTAGTAACATAATAATAATATTGCATTTAATGATTCGGGGTCCAGAGCTAAAGTACCGACTTCAGGACCTGAGGTACGTTAGGTGCCTATACCTACCTAGCTAGCAGCTAAGTCCCTAGGTACTAAGGTAGGTCGGGTCTCTGACGTAGCCCTGTGAACCTGAACCACGCTGGAACTGGAGCTCGGACTCGACTTTTGAGTCTTCCAAGCTCCAACCATTCGGCATCGACGTTCTACCACTGTAGTTCATCCATGATAGGTATGAAAGTATCTATAGGTACATTCTTTATCTTTTTTTCTCTTTGTCTTTCCTCCCTGAGTCCTCCTCCAGGATAGATAGATACATATATACAAGTACGGACTCCTGTACCCACCAGTAGTTATCTTACATTGTGACACCGACACCGACACCGACACCGACACCGACACCGACAGTGCAAGTGCAACAAAACAGAAAAAGGTAACCTCAGGAGATACCACCGAGTGAGGAGAGATGCACCCAATAGGTACGGCACCTCACCTCATCACTCCAGCTATCCCCAATCCAGCCACTCTTGCGAGGTGGGAAGAAGACAAAGAAAACCCATACCGTACCTACCGACCTACAGTAGAATAACTCCCCGGTCTCCTCTTGGAAAATATCTTCTATTAATATCCTACGTATAGATTTGTTATTCATTATTAATATTACC
>MU628792.1:0-17284 GCA_025688805.1 Aspergillus egyptiacus
CGGTCGGTCTGGTGACTAAACAAAGCAGACAGACAGATCGCCAAATCAATGTACGTACATGGCATGTTCTCTGTGGAGCAGTGACAACTCAGAATCACACACAGACCACACTTTGACCCCAAAAGAAAGTTGGTTGTACAGTAAATGTCTGTCTGCTAGATGTCCTGCACTGCCCGGGTTTCTCCAGGCTTGGTATCTTGGTTCCCTCGTTTTTCCTTTCCCAAGCGCCGAGGACCAAAATAATGAACACAGCAAACCAGATCGACGCCTTGGCCTTCTCAGCCTTGCAGCCCCGATCTCGGGCGGCGTCATGATGAGATATGATCAGTCTACCTACATCTTTCTACCTACCAACACGGCTTATCTATGGTTCGTTGAAGGCAGTCCATGGCTGATTAATATTGAACATCACTGCTATCCATGGTGCCATTTCCGTACCTTAAGTCTTCGTCTTCCATTGATTGTCCGCAAACGTCCTTTGCGCTCCACTAGAGTACAAGAGCGGCATACTCTGGAACAGCCAGAAAGAAAGCCCAGGATCTGGGTCGGTTCTAGATCGGGCTAGGATTTCGACACACATGAAAATCGTTATTTCAAATTTCTAGGTATCCCTACGTCCTTGCGAGATACTTTTGTGCTCTTTCGCAGCGGATAGCAGCAGTGCCTGCTTACCGGACACGGACCGTGGACAGCACGATCTGACCTGTCACTTGTTCAAGGACTCGAATTTTTACCCTCGCTTCTCAGACAGACAGCATTTGTACGGGCTTCTACCTGATGGCGTCGAGCTGAATAACGATGCGCTTTTGACTTCCCGACACCAATCAGCTGGGGAAGAGTGTCAGCCATGTGTATGCTCCCATGTGTTATAATACTCTAGGGAACAAACTGCCCCAGTTCCCCTTGCCCGGATATCTTAACCGAGCGTCTGACATGCACCATTGGCGCCTTGTATATGATGTTATCGGCTAATGTCTCGTTCTCTCTCACAGCTGCCAGTTCGCTCACGACGGCTGCCACGCTGTTTGGGGGGCCCGGCAGAGCGAGTAATTCAACGCCCTCGGTCAATGTATGTCCTGATTGCACGGCCGACCACGGTATACTTCAAGCTGAATATATCTCCAGAGTAGCGCAACCTTTCACTTCGTTCTCGACCACCACATCCGGACGCTATCCGATCAGAATGCCCCAAAGGAAGGCCCTATCAGAGGTTTACTGTTCGTTCCCAGTCTGGACGGGGATGTCGCATGCGAGGAAACCACATCCCCGTACATCCCAACCAATGTGACCCGTCACCGAGACGTCGCCAGGTTTGGGGACCAAGCCATCGGCCTCGCGCCATGGGTAACGCCAGATTGCAGCGAATCGTTTCTAGAGTCCTCAAAGCGTGTAGGCACCGAGGCGTTACTGTTCTTTCTGCCATCTGATAACGATGCCAAGCCGCCCTCGGCGGACGATTCGACATGGCTGATCAATGGCGCGCATTCGTGGGAAAGTGTCAGCCAGTTTCCGGTCTACGCAATACCGGCATCGGCGGGAACCACGCTCATGGAGCAGCTGTCGAGGTATTCAGGCAACGGGACGATCCCCCCAGGCCAGCTGAATGAGCCTGCATCAACTTCCCTAGGGGAAGGATGGGACATGCGGCTTTCTAGCCTTATTAACATAGGTACTGTATATAAAAAGTATGGGATACAGTTCTAAGATCGGTGGCTAACAGTGACTAGAGAGGAGCGGAAAGAAATCGCCGAGCATATGGGGGTTTGTTCTGGCCGTTCTCGGTAGCATGTTGGTGATCTGCATTACTTTACTGCTACTTTATCAACTTGTCCAGAAACGACGCCGAGAAAGGATGCAGCGGCGCCGTGAAACGAGGGATATAGACTACGAGAATTGGGCTCTCCAACATATTCCCGTACCCCCGGGATATCTTGCTAAGCTTCCGATCTATACCTATCCAGAATACGATAAAGTTGATGAAGCCATTCCGCAGGAGCGAACTTCGTGCGGAAATGACAGGCCTGACAGAAGCGAAGCGCCAGCTGCTGATGTCGGACAGATGAGAGCTGGAAAGAAGACTGAGGGAGAAGAAGCAGAAACACAAGTGGCGAAGAGAGATGCCACAGGGTTGGAGAATGCGCGTAACGCCAAATCAGCCACCGTTGGAATCGAGGATATTCCTTCTCGACCTTCTTCGTCCGAGTCGATCCCCGCCACAATATGCAACTCGAATGTCCGCTATCCAAAACATACAAATCGAATGAGCCACTCGCAACCGACGTGTGCTATCTGTCTTGACGACTTCATCCCCGCTTCGACGACCGTACGCGAGCTGCCGTGCGGCCACATCTATCATCCCGAATGCATTGACGAGGCCTTGACAATGAATAGCAGCCTTTGCCCGCTGTGCAAGCAGTCTGTGCTGCCACCTGACTTCTATGCTATCACCACGCCCGATGCTGTGTATCAGCAGGATATGCGTGAGCCATAGCTGTTCCAGCCCTGATAATGCCATGTTATGATGCCCATAAAACCCTGAATCGTAGCCTGTGCATCCTTCCCCCCTCGAAATCTGGAAAAATAATCAGCCCCCAATCAGCTCAGTTTAACCCCAAGTATGAGGATAGATAGATAGTCAGATATAAGACTATAGAAAACTCACCAAGCAAATTTATCATGCTTCCCCCTCACCCTAACATCCAGCACCTCTTCATGGAAATTCCCTTCCCTCCTCGCCCTCCTCAACCGCCGCACCTCATCCTCGTCCAACCGTCTCCCAACAGCCTCCTCCAACTCCTTACGACTAATCTTCTCCTTCGCCTTGGTCTCCTTACTCGCCTTGATCCTAGGCTTGAATCTCGCCTGCATACGGACTCGCACCGTCGTCTGAAACGACAAACTCGTCTCGTCGCCGCGAATCTCAACCCCCTTTCCGCTTTCCTTCACACCCACAAACGTATCCGTCTCCCCGGCGCCCCCAAGCGTCTGCATAAAGAAAGCCCCGCCAATATCCGGCGAAGGGTGAATAAGGAACGACTCGTGCGCCGAAATCGCCGATGCCGTCGCGCTAAAGAGGCCGTACTTGTCGCAGGATAGGTACCTGTCCGCTCTCCCAGTCAGTATGCCAACACCCACACTCACACATCTCCAAGCTAAAATCAATCAAAACAAAATCAAAGAAAGAAGCCAGATGGGGAAAATAAAATAAAATAAAAATGGCTAACGCACCGCCCATGCGCCCCCTTCAAGCTAAACCCTTCACTCCCGGCAACCCTCGTCGCAACCCAAACCTGTCGGACATCATGCGGCTCCGCGGTCCGCGGGTCCTCCTCGACCATATTCTCAATCTCACTGGCATACACCTTCCCGTTCATGTCTGAGGCGATGCAAGTCGGCGGATCGGAGGGGAGGACGATCAGGATAGGACCCGAGATGTCCGACGGCGTGTCGGCGGAAACCCAGCTTTGGTCTTCGGCCGCGGCTTCGGCCTCGACTGCTGCTGCTTCGGCGAATTCGGCGTTGTCGGTCGGGCTCTGTTTGGGGATTTTGGAGGAGGGGTCGGCGGTGTCGCGATCGCGGCCGGAGGAGGAATCGTGGTGCTTGCGTTTTTTGGTCTTGGGCTTGTCGCCTTTGAATGTGAGTGGTTTTACCATTCTGGGTTGTCGTGAGGGTTAGAGATGTCTATTTTAGCGTGTGAATTGATTCAATGGAGGGTATGAGAGGAAAGAAATAAGCTATGTACTCAGTCGGGAGGTAGTAGGTGGGCGAGCGAAGGTTTGATTTGAAGTTGTAGAGTAATAATAATCGAGCTCTGGGCTCCGAGGCCAGGGCTTATCGGTGCTATCAAGGCCGACGCCGCTTTTACGGACTACAGTCTGCCTCAGGCAGCGAGTAGGTAGTGGGACTACGCTGGGGTATTGACTTAGAGCCCCGTCTTCAACGCCATTTTTCAGGTTTCTTTACCTAGTTAGCCTAAGTGAAATGACTGTTTGACCAGTTACAACTCTGGTAAATTGCATTCCATGTGCTATTTGTACATAACTTTACTACTATACTTGGAAGGTATATCCATTCGTGCGAGTATATATAAACTCAACATGCAGACCAGGCTTTAGGAGTAGTTACCGTTGGCTGTCTAAGTGACCAGTAACATTATTAAATAGGGACGAAGATTAGATATAACCTTACACGCCACAGTTAAAACTCGTGTGGGAAAAGGCGGGATGGGAGAAGGGAGGAGGGAGAAGTCTCAAATAGGGTTGTGTAAAACGCTGCTGCAGTCGGAGATTGACTCTATCAAAAATGTAAAGGTCCTTACTAGTAGTAGGTAGGTACCTTGGTGGCAAGACTATATAATGACAAGGGGAACACAACTATAACCCAAACTCATCTTTTTCTATTATCTAAGTCTGATTATATCAAACTATATCCAAGTGTATGTCAAAGCCACAATACACCAAGCAAGCAAGCATTCAGTCATACTCATAATCGTTAGACCATCTCCAGCTGAAACCCACCATCGATTTAGTCGAAAGTGATGGCCGCCTTGATAGCGCTCTTGTTCCGCATCGCCTCAAGACACTCCTCCCACTGTTCAATCTTGAATACCTTGTTGACGATGCCGCTGACCTTGACCTTGCCGGAGTCGAGGTAGTCGATGGCGGCGGGGAACTTGTAGACTTCGGAGAAGCTGCCGATGATTTGGATTTCGTCGCCAACTATCCAAGTTAGTATTTATGTGGCACGCAGCAGATGGGGGATCTCGCTGCTTACAGATCTTGCTGGGGGGCCAGGAGACACGGTCCTTATTGGCATAAACACCGTACACGACGAGCTTACCGCCACGGCGAACATAGTTGATCGAGTCCTCGAGGACCTTGACGTTACCGGTGGCCTCAACGACGATATCAAAGCCGTAAGGGTTGTCCTCCTTGAGTTTGTTGAACTGAGCGCTGGGGTCCTGGCGGGAGAGACCGATGTACTCGTCACCAGCACCGAGGGACTTGGCCAGCTCCATCTTCAGACCCTCGGGGGCACAGACGACGACATGGCACCCGCCGTTTAGGCGGAGCAGCTGGGAAAGGATCTGGGAGCGTTAGAATGCAATACATGTGAACGACCACAATAACATACTAGACCGGTGGGGCCAGCACCGAACAGGAGCACGCGGGAGCCCATCTTGGGGGCGATCTTATCCAGACCATGAGCGGCGCAAGAAGCAGGCTCGAGGAGGGTAGCGTCGACGTCAGAGAGGTTCTGAATCTTGAACACCCTGCCAGCTATGCGAGGGTCAGTATACAAGCATTGCATGCAGAGAAAAAGTGATGAATCCTACCAGGATAAGCGCAGTATTCAGCAAAGCCTCCGTTCATGGTGACGCCGTGGGCGTTGAAGTTCTCGCAGAACAGCTCATCGCCCCGACGGCAGTAGAAGCACTCGCCGCAGAGCTCAGAGTTGTCGGCGACAACACGATCACCGATGTTGAAGCCCTTGACCTTTGGACCCACAGCTGCAACAACGCCGACTGTTTCGTGGCCTAGCTCGGGCTCGGTCAGTCCCGTTCCCCACTGTCTCCGCTTGCACGGGTAAATGACGAAGTACCTGGAACCAAAGGGAACTATCATGGAATGTCAGGTCTATCCAATTGCGTCATGCCGTTCTACTGTGTTCGATCAAGAAGACGTACCTTGGCGATGAATTCACCCTCGTGGATGTGCAGGTCGGTACCGCAGACACCGCAGGCCTTGACCTTGATCTAGATGCACCAACTAGGTCAAAAGAAACAGCTATATGATAAAAGGGTCAGAGATACGTACCAGGACATCATTATCGCGGAGCTCTGGAACAGGGACCTCGGCGATCTTGTACATCTCCGGCTTGTCGTACCTGACGGCATTGGTCAGCCTGGTCGGGAGGATTGAGCAATGACAACCTCAACCCAACTTACAGGAGGGCCTTCATCGTCTCGGGAAAGTTGGAACCCATTGTGATATATGTGATAAGGATCCGGGGAGAGAACGAATAGGTAGCCAAAAATGAGAAGGCAAGTGGAGGGAAAGCTAACTGGGAGGAGAAACGGAAGAAAAGAAGAGAAGAGGAAGAGGTAGAGGTAGAGGTAAATATAAGAACCAACCGAGGGGTCAACTGAGCCAACACAGTCAACCCGATACACCAAATTAGCAAAGTACGGTGAGCTGTGTTTGCAGTGTCCAATGGTTCCAGCCACTTGAGGTTTACTTTTTCTGCCCTGTATACCTTCAAGGGGTGTTCCAAGTTCGAGGGTAGATACACCCGCTTTCACGACCGTTGGGCCTGTTGTCTACCTACAGTACCTTATGTACGAGACCAGATATACGAGCTCGGTGAGTCGAGAACTAATCCAATCCAATCAACATAGCCAACGAGTCACCTCTCACTATATCCTACAGTATTACGGTATCCTGTCAATTGCCAGTTCAAGTGTCAAAGGAGCATTGCATTGAGACCCCACAGCCCAAGGCGCATGACTTCACTCCCCACTTTGCTTCCATCAGGTTCCTGAATCCTGAATCCTGATGGCCAAATAATAGACAAGGATGATCACGGGTGTGTCTTCGAGTTACTGGTCCCCGGAGTGCATCCGGTGAGTCAGTGGCCCGGTTAAGGAAGTGTTGAATTGGCTTCGCGTCTAGGTACCTCTCACAATAAAATGCCTGCTCCAGTAACAGGAATAGTCCTCGATCCCTGGACGGATTATACCAACCTCTGAAGATCAATAGCAGGCACAAGGAAGACGGAACCCAAGAGTTCCCCCACGCAAAAAGCAGAAAGAAGCGAGAAACCCGAAGAAAAAGGTTGATCCTTTCTGGTCCCATGACATCCCTGCAGACGAAGCTTCGGGCTGCGAGACAACCCAGCCAGCGTCAGAGAACGAGATCTAGAACGCTGGGCAGCCTCCAGCTTCCTTCCAGTCGGGGTTCTCCAGGATGTCGTCCCCGGCTGCTCTCGCCCTTACCGCTAGGTACTATGATTATTGTGCACAAATGAAAACGCACAATCGATGGCTTTGAAGATACCTAATGATATATACCCTAATCCCAGAGTCTGCCGAGCCATCATCAGAGATTCAACTAGCCATGTAACCTCGTACAGATAGCTTATCTATCCGCAGTTACTCAAATTGTTCTATCTACGCTCCGAGGAGGTGAAGAAAAAGAAAAGAGAGCGAAAAAAAAAAGAGGAGAAAACAAGCTACTTGAGTCCAAACCCTTCACTATTGAGCACTGCCTCCGAGAGCAACCGCTCGAATTTCTCCCGTGTCGCATACCGGTACAGCCCCAGCCGGTTGAAGCATGTGTGCGCTGTCGGGAACCGAGGCGAATCTTCACCAAGACACACGAGCTGAATATTCAAGCTCGTCGCCCCCATGGCCGGGATGCGATCACTACTCGTGATAAATGATAAAATTTTGCGCTGCGCCTCAGGTTTAGTGCGCTCAAAATAATCCCAGAACCATTGCACCACGGGTACCAACTCTGGCTTCTGAGTCGACCAATTGAGGTAAGTGGCCACTGCCCGGAGTGACCTCACGTCCAGCGGTTCGTCCGAGCCGCGTACCAGGAGCTCAATCTCCTCGGGCCGGAATAAGGACAACGCATTGCCGCCGCAAACGCTGAAAAATCCGCGCCGGAACGGCTCGAACTGTCGCGTAACCGCCGTGTCGAGATGATATTGAACAAAGAGATCCACAAACTCTCGGCGATTTGCATTCGTCACTGGTTTATTCTCGCCTCCGGCACAGAGTGGGATTGTGACAACATCGCCATACCGATCGATGTCAGCGACAAAAGTATGACAGAAGGTCTCCGCGACATCGCCCTCAAAATCGAGGAGCATTCGCAGTCCTCTAGCAAGAGCAGGCCTATACTCTGCTAAATCATCCAAGCTGCATTTATATGTGGGGCGCGCAGTCAGTGGCTGCGGACCGGTCGTTTGCGGTGCTGCCGCCAACAGCTTCTTGAATGCAAACGGTGGCAGGGCGATATCAAGGATAATCGAGTTGTAGATAGCCAGTCCGAGCACAACACCAACCAAGAAGAATTGCTCCGAGGATTCGAGACAGAATGGATTGAAATAGCAGTACTGAGAATCTTCGTCGTAGATGAAAAGACCTTGACACCCGTTAGCTCATCGGGGGCTTTTGCCTAGTGCCCAAAAGGTGAGACTCACCGTGATGGGGATCAAACACCTCCCGCACAAGGAGCAAAAACCACTCCTTTCGGAGACCACCTGCGTCGACACCCTCCTCGCCAACAAATCCAATCCGCAGCCCCTTTTTCATTTCCTCAGGGCTAGACCCAACGACCTCACTCACACGCTGTAGACTGTCTTCTACTAGACAGTCACGCCGAACCTTCAGTACAAAGTACTGGCTCACGGCCTTTCGTGTCAAGATACTGCTGAAAAATGCTTCCCGCGCCTTAACCTCCATCTGCCTGCGGGCATCGTGTTCCAAGATCTGTATTTTTGCCCCGATACTGAGGAAGAAGGGATATTGGCAGAACGAGAACTTCGTTGTCCTTGACTCCCAAGCCTCGAAATCTGCTACCACAAGGTTGGAATAATCGAGTCTTGTGTTATAGAATGAACTGATTGGAACCAGATGTCCACGCTCACTCCTTTGCTGTCCAGACGTGAACGTGGATACCTGACCGGGTGGTCCTGGCTTTCGCAAGGGCTCGGTATTATTCGCAGCAAACAGTAGGGCCATAACTCGGCCCGCGCCCCGGATCTGCCAATCTTCACTGTATATCCTCGGCGTATCCTGCTTATCCTTCTTCTGCTTGCCTTCGTTCCTCCCACTTATAGCCGCGTGTAATTCTGCAGGTGCAGTCATTGCAGAGCTGGAGAGGCTAGGGACAAGGTAGCTGTCCTCATTTGCTGGTTCACTCCGTCTCCGCATATGTTGGCGAGATAGCCGATAGGTCACGAACTTATTTACCAGTTCAACGGTCTTCTCGAACTGTCCTACTGAAAAGCGTGAAAACCATGAAACAAGGTAGTGATGGCAGTCGTTTGGCAGGTTTGCTAGCAGACCGAGTATGCGCTTAACAATCCCGGGGTGGTGGCCCGACTCCACGCTTTGGGTTTTGGCAGCACGCGGTTTACTACTGGTCGCATGTCGATGTTTGTTGGTTCCGCATGGGCGCAAAAGCCTCATATCGTCGTGGATAATCGTGAGATTTGCAAGTTCCGGGCTAGGCGGATAGAGCAATGGATTTGCTAGTAGAATCAGGAGAAACCTGATATCATCCGGTCTTTTTAGAGGCCGCCGAGGGCGCTTGAGAAGATTCTCTGTGGCTTTTAGGAGTGTCCTGTGTAAATGTATACGCGATTCCGTAATCTCCCTCTGCATTGCATTCAAGTCTGCTGCATCCCAAGCCGCGTTTTTCGTACGCTGCTCTTCTCTATCCGGAGATGGCCTCATAGCGGACCACTTATCGACCCACGACGTTCCGGCGGCTAATACCATGTGGTACCATTTCTCGACATCATCCCAGTTTATACGTGGGCTCCGGGAGCTTACGGTTCGTGGACGCTTGTGCTTCGTTTGGGCAGGACCAGTCCAGCCAGGTGGATCATCATCAACCATCCACCAAGACGAGTTCTCGGCCAGATCACCCGCCAGGAGTGTTTTAGCGTCTAGCTCAACGATTGGGTCCACTTGCATGGGTTTCGAGGTCTTCTCTGCGTCGAATTCGGGACGGTCGTCTGGAGAGAATGGAGCAGGAGCAGGAGCCGTTTTGAAGGACGCATTCAAAATGTCACACCCTTTAAAACCAGAAATTATATATTCCTCCAGTTCTCGGAAAACGTAACGCTGCCTTTCCGTCCTGTCATTTCCGCGTGGACGACCAAGATCCCGAGGTTCAACACTTCTGAACGGAATCCGGTTGTCTGGACCATTCTCAGGAATGGCCCTACTGCAGCTCGAGCTTCCGAAAGTTCTATCACCGCCATCAGTTTTCCCGGTCTTCACGGGGACATCCGCAGGGGATACACTGCGACCTCGCGCCCTCGGATGTTGGCGTACGGGCAAATATCCAGGTGGCTTTGTAGATGGATGCCTCAGGTTTACAGCTTGACCTCCAGCCGACCAGTTCTCCAGTTCGTCTTTTGAAGGCACGGGCGGCTGCTCGAGACGGTCTCGGAGGTAAGTATGAATGGACCTGTCAAGTATGGCCTTGGTCCGCTCAACAGTTATTGGAACCGCTGAAATGCCAGTCAGAACGATCATGAACGAGGGAAAGCTTGGCAGAAAGAGATAGGGATACCTTTTCTAGGGATTACCTGCTGGTGCGACCTGAAGTCTTTCTTCGAATTCTCTTGGGTACCAAAATCTTTCGAGTCTTGGTACGGTTCCAAGTCGTTCACGGTTAGGCACTCTGTGCATCGGAAGACCTTCAGATTTCGTGGCCAGCGCACCGTGCTATTGCAGACCGCACACTTGCCAGTCGTCAAGTCATCCTTAGGGGGCGGGCGTGGAACGCCTTTGCGAGGGCTCGTTGATAGAACATTCGGAACGTAAATATCATCGTCATCGTCATCGTCAGAATCCAGATCAGCGTCGAGTGAGATCGATTTATTTCGGCGTCTCCCAGTTCTTGTTGAAGGCGATGCGAAGGGCTGACTGACTGAGCGGGTATGTCCTCGATGGCTTGACGGCGGGGAGAGGAACGGGGTGCCGGTTACCCTGAGGTTTGCGTCGACATCGCGCTGCCGGTTTTGGGAACGTCCTCCCACCCTTGGCACGCGAACAGGACTTGTACCAGGATTGACGCCGGCGGAATTTGCAGCTGGAGGGACAAACGGTTTATGCGCAACCTGCGACGGCATGTGAGCGCATTGGTCGCACCGGCGCCCGGTCAATCGTTGGTGTGAGATCGGGCAGATCAGCTACGGATGGACGCTGGTATTGCACTGAGCGCCCAAATCTCGGATGTCGGAATGTCGAAGGAGATACCTCTCGTAGAACTGAAAAGCGACTGCGATCCGCCGTAAGCTCCTGCCGATTTGCGAAGTATTCAGGCACCTGGTCGGAGAGATCACACAATCAGTCGACGAAGGCCCTGAACAACGAAAAGCCCTGGAGCCCCAAGCAGGGAACGACTTACCTTGGAAGGTGCGTTGTACGGTACTACGGTAGGTACCAGTAGGTAAGGTAGTTCAAGCTTCCTGACTAAGAACAAGGGAATACGGACGATCAGTGTCACATGAGCAGTTCCTATAAGAGACAAATAGAGGCAACGACGAAGATCGAGGAGATGTGAAAATGAGAGAGAGAGAAGCAAGAAGCGTCATTTGCAGCATTCAGGAAGAAGGCCGTCCAGAACGAGGATCCACGCCAATGGCGGTTACGCAAGACAGCGTGGACCAGTAGATAGACGGTTTGAATAATTGGTCTGGGACCTTTGTTGCCTGGCGCCTCGGATCCATCCAGGCAAATTGCAGCTCTCCGGAGTAAGCAGGGGAGAATACCTCTTGTTCCTTAATTGCATATGCTCGAAAGATAGTCTAATAGGAACTGGTGGGTTACCACCTATGGATTCCACTGGCAATGAAACGTGCTATTTTCAGTATCGCTCGGCGGCTCCATCGCAGGGCTAAACCGTTACATCGAAGATCGCACCCAGTCCCCTTTCGGTGCCATATCAGCCAGGGGTTATTTACATCATCGAGTTTTCCTTAACCAGGCCAGCTTTGGGTCTACGTGCTGATTGCAGGTGGCCCCCTGCCCTCGGTCCAAATAGTCTTGCCCTGGTCTCGATCATCCGCTGCGTTCGGATCGTATAGTGTTACAGTAAAGCTATATATCTGCATGCCACTACGACTTCCTACGGCTGAACGATGTTTTGAGGAAAGCGAAAAACAGTCGTCATACTTCGTTAAAAGAAAATTGCCGAAAGACGGGGAATCATGTATGAAAATAGAAGGATTTTTGCTAACACCCGATCCACATAGACTGTTGCATTAATCTCGCAGCCAAAGAGCTCAACGAAGTGAGTTTCGACCGAAGTAAACACGTCCACAGAGAAAGCTTTTTCCCATAGCCAAGAACCTCCACAATAGCCTTGCTACATCTAACGGTATCTCCAGTAGCTCTGGGTGTTCTGGCGCTTCCAGGTGTGACGACGACCGGCGGAGGTATTGTTGTAGCGGTGGCCCTTGTTGATACCACGGGACTTCTTGCCGGTAGCAGTGAGACCACGGCTTTCGCGGTGCTAACGAAGTTATTAGTGTGCTGCTCGAGTAGGAGGGAATACATTATTCCAAGCGACGTATGGGAACAAACCTTGTGAACGGGGTTGCAGATCCAGTTGATGCGGGCATCGCGGCGGATAGCCTTGTGCTGGGGGTCAACGAGGATGACCTCGAAGTACTTGTAGGTGGAGTCCTGGTTGATCCAGTAGGAGTTCAGGACGCGCAAGTTGGCGCAACGGCGGCCGACACGCTCCTCAGCGGTAGCACGGAGAGCACGCTGGTACTTGAGCTGGTTGACACCCATGTTGGTGGGCTTGCCTGTAAACGAAAAATTCCCATCAACTCGCTGTCCCTTGACGAACCGGAATCTCAACGGAGAAAATTCATACCGTAGGTGGCACCCTTGGGGACGGGCCTCTTGCGGCCACCGCGTCTCACACGGATACGGTAGATAACATATCCCTGCTTGGCCTTGTAGCCGAGACGACGGGCCTTGTCGGGACGAGAAGGACGGGAAGCGCGGTGGATAGCGTTCAGTTGACGGAGCTATATTGATGCACTCTCAGCAAAGTTCAACGAGTGTATAGCAAGACACAACAAATGTGTGCCACAACATCCATCCGCCGCGTGAGGAGATATCGTTTTCGAGCCGCCTGGAAAGGACCTCTCTGGAACAAAAAGGTATCCTATGGCAAAGCACACGAGCACCCGGCGGGATGTTAAATTTTCGATTCGAGGGGGGGAATTCTCACCTCCCAGCAACGGACACGCAGCAGGAAGCGAATCACGTCAGACTGCTTCTTCTTCTGAATCTCTTCGACGTACTTGAGGGCACCCATCTGGAAAAGAGTTCGCCTGTCAGTTTCGATCAAGCAATTCCCCGAATATCATCGTCGGGAGTCGGCAATTAAGATACTCGCGCTGTAATCAAGCGTAATATCCTGCTTTGACATACCTTGTCGGCTTTGGAGGTTGTCGGCTTGTCGTCGTTGTCGCAGCTGGAAAAGTTCGAGAAGGAGATCTCTTGAGGAGGTTGTGTGTGGGACGCTAGCAAATTAGGCGAGCCCACTTCACCCAATGGGAATTGCCAAGCCTGTAGCCGCCTAAGGCATCAAAAAAGTCCATTAACCCTAAGGCGACAAGGCATCTATCGTCAATTTCAAGCATCCATGTCCATTTGAATGTCGCGTAAGAATAGTAAATATACATCCTTTGCATCATGTCCCAGGAAGCTGCTATTTGAAGTAGACATGTAGGTAGTTATGGACATAGGACTCTTTCTCCTCGCAAGACAATATAAAGCATCCACTTTCTGCCACTCCATATCCGTTCAATGTTTCAATGCCTGGGCTTGTCGGGCGATTTAGAGCTTCATAGCTAGCGATGTAAAATGGCCTAAGCTCATCGAAGTGTCTCGTGTGAAAACATTAAGATTCTCATTCTGGATTTCTAACTCTGTATCATGTATGGAGCGACTTTCGAATGGTCCCAAACCTCGTCAACTTTATGCCGTCCTCCGCAATCCTCCGACACTAAAACATAGACAAGAATGAAAGAAGTAGTTTGATCACACTGAACAGGAGAACAAAAGGGTTGTACAGCGGTAAAGGAATTTCAAAGCGAGAAGCTGCCTAGAAAACATCCATCGCGCCGTCCGACCGTGAATCTGGAGAATCTATGGGGTAGTACCAGCACTAACAACAGACCATGCTCTTTCTTGACCCATTGCACATGATTTCTAGTTTCTTAAGACACATCACAAGGAAAGGAAACGGAAGCTGAGGGGTGGGAAACCGAAGAGAAAAAAGATAAGTACAAATGAGTCCAGAGGTCGAAAGCCGGGCTCGAAAAACTGAAGGAAGGTAATGCCGTACAATTGGAAGGACAGTGACAAAGAGAGAGTTGGTCCGCCAACGCAAGTGTAAACAGAAACAAATCTGGGATGCTTCTGGGGCCAACCTCAAGAGTTAAGTGACAAGCCCTGGAAATGATTCACCCATTCTGCCGGGGCGGGGTGCAAACGAGAGTGCCCATTGTTGTTACCTCCCGAGGTCGCGGTATAATCGGCGAGTCCCGAGTCCAACGCACCATACGCACTCTGTGCATAAGAAGCGAAAGGATCGATGAAGGTAGAATCGGTTTGACGAGGAGTCTGTCCGAATGGCTGAAACTGCTCTACTCCGTAGCCGCTGCGCAAGATACCCATTTGATTTCCAACACCATCCCGCCCAGCATCCAAGCCATCACGAAGATGGCCATAGGCACTGGCATCGCGCTGGTGGGTCCGGTCTCCCTGAGTATCTTGCGCATATCCCAGAGGATTTGGACTTTGGAGGCCAGCACTCGGGGGAGTGACAAACGAGGCGGGGTTGATAGCGGACATCCAGATTCTAGTTTTGTAGACCTTGAATAGGTCCGTGACGAGTGAATTGAAGTTGATGTATGAATCGGCGAAGTAATAAAAGGTAAGCTTCTTCCAGTCCCTGTAGGAAGATTAGCGACCATTAAACGAAAATTGAAGAATAAATCAACCACCTACATTTGAAACTCTGCATCGAGAATCTCCATGTTGAGTCGATGTTCGGCAACCTTTTGCTGGCAGACGCGTTTGGCCTTCGCTTCATTACCCTCCTTCTCGCGCAGCATTAAAATTTCATGATTCTGGGCGAGTCGTTTGATCAGCTTTGGCTTTATTTCGCCAGCAGAGTCCTGGGCTCCATGAGCGCCGTGAGGGCCCATGCCACCAATAGCACTCCGGTTGCTCAGACCTGTGCCAACTGCATTCGCAGTGCCATTCTGACCCTGTCTGGAGAACATCATCAACCACTTGTAATGCTCTTCGGCATATTTCTGCTTCAGCTCTCGCGCTTTCTGCAGGGAGATGTTGGCATGCTGGATAGTTCCGAGGTCCGTACCACGGTCCGCTTCCACAATAACCAAGTCTCCGGGCTTCACTTGAAGGCCAGTGTCCTCTTGGATGTAGAAGACGTCTGCGCGATGACACTTAAACGTCACGATGTAGAGCAGCTGATTGTGGTGCGGATGTGCCAAGTGCGATTGACGACCGTACGATGTGTAAGCTTGATGAAGAGAGGTCGGCATCGGAGATTGAGCTTCGGCCGCTGCGCGAATAGATGGGTCGCGAGCAAAATAAGATTCTGCAAATCGACGAGCTCGTAAATATTCCGATTCCATCTCATGTTCCTCAGGGCGAGGGAGCATAGGAAGGCGCTGGTACTCACGAGTTTGGCCTGGCGCATTCGGGACCGAACCATCGCCGATGCTCGCATAGCTCTCCTCCTGTTCTCCCAGTCCACCTGGGTTGTTGACGGACGCTACTGGCTCTCCAGAAATTGAAGCCTGCCGAATCGGTATCTCCGCGAAGGAATGGCGCCGACTCTGGGGTATGTCTGCAATGCTACCGAATCCAAGGGAGGTCTGCCAATGCGCTTTGCGGACATTGTCCAAAGCCCGGTTGTCCAAAGCGGTGAAAGCAGGGAACTGTTTCTCCAGGTTGGCCGAATGCTCGGAGAATCTCCTTCTGGCATTATTGTAGATCTCGTTGTATCCAGGGATGTTAGTGACCTCATCGAGGTCTTCCACGGCAAGATCAGCTTCCTCAGGCACACTAGCATGAATACGATGCGCATTGCGAATACCGCTCCCAACGGCATATCCACTAGCCGCTGAGGCAGTTGACATTGCACGATCCCTAAAGGAATTATCCATCTGTCCCGCAGCTTGGCGTAGAAGAGCATTCTCTCGAGCGAGCTGCTCAATCGTGCGAGCTTGACTGGCAGCATAATTGCCGTAGCTACCATCCGACCCGTCAGCACTCTCGGCGCCATCATCATCGTCTTCACGGACGCGGCCAAGAGTAGCCGGATCATGGCCTAACTCTCCAAGCAGGTTGGGTCGCGATGAACGATGCTGCAATGCAGAGAACTGGGCACTGTTCCGAGAACGACCACCTGCATACGCGCTAGGAGACTTGCCCGTGGCCAAGCCTATGTATTCAGGGTCAAGCTGGCCGACGGAATAAGACTGTGAACGGTAGGTCTTGGGCGTCGGATGAAGGGGGATGGAGAAAGGAATGTCACCTGAAGTTGTGCGGGTGGTTGGACTCAGGAGCTCCTCGCTGACGTAGAAATTGCCTGAAGACGGCGGGTTCGCCATCGTCGGGGAGGGAACTATCTCTGAAAGTCGAGGAGGTGGCTCCTTGCGCGACTCAGTGGTATTCCAGATACCTGTGCCCCAAGGAAACGAGGTATTACCGATATTATTCCAGGTTATGGAACTATTCAATCCAGGACTTGTGTTAGTTTGCCAGCCAGACTGATCTATAGCAGGGCTAGTCGGGTTGGAGACTCCAGAGGACAGAGGTCCAGGACCGGACAACGAAGCCTTCCTGGGCACCGTAGCGGGGACTTCATTGAGCCAAGAGGTCCGGCGCGTAGGCTTCTGCGCAGGCGCACTCGTGGAAGCAGAGGTCGGCAGGGGATGCTCTCCATCGTCGTCAGAGGAAGCCAGGGCCTCGGAATCTGGAGTCGAACGACGAATACCGGGGTGAGATTTCTCTAGCCTAGCTGAGGCATTGCTGGGCGGGGTCTGCGAATCCAGCGGCGACTTGTTGTTGGATGGCGCGGCCATGGTGTCTTCTCCCAAGCTGTCAAAAAATCACAATTGGTGAAGGCGACGACGTGTGTCTGAAGGTCTACGTGAAGAAAGTACTAGACAACAATCAGTTAGCCATGTTATAAAGGAAGGACGCGAGAAAGGCAATACAGTCATAGGGCAGCTCATCTGAGATGCAAGAAATGCGTTTCACAGAAAATGTAAAGGAAGGTAAAGGAAGAAAAAGAAGATAGATGAAAGGTGAACATACATGTGACCACAGCCACTGAAATCTGGCGACGTGAATACTGATACTGAGGCTATTTGATCCTGTTTCTAAGGATGCCTTGTGCACAGGTTTCACTCTCCTGTCAAGACAGGGCTCAGCTTGGCCAATCAGGATCAAATGAGCAGTTTTTTTTTTTTTTTT
>MU628793.1:0-17184 GCA_025688805.1 Aspergillus egyptiacus
TAATTAAATTTAATTATTAAAATAGCTTTTAATTAAATAAATAAAATAAGATTATATAGCTTCTTCTTATAGCTAGTAAGATATTTATATAGTAAATTATTTAAAGTAAATACTTAATAGTAATACTTATAAAAAATTATAATAAATTTAAAAATAGTCTTTAAAGAAGTTATTAATTTAATTCTAATTTAATAAGTCTATATATTTAAAGAAGTAGCTTGCTAATAATTCTCTTATTTAGTAATATTTTTAATATAACTATAATTATTAATATAGTATATATTAGCTTTAAATTAGCTATAAATAGAATTATATAAATTAGTCTAATATATTTTAATTAATTTATTAATAAAGCTAATAGCTTTATTAATAGAATTATTTATAGCTATAATAGTTAAATATTTATTTAAATATTTTTTAGATTTATTTTTAGCTATATAAATAAATATTTAATTTATATTATTACTAGTATTTCTATTTATAGTATTATTATAGTTCTGCTATAAATTTTAAAATTAATAATTTTTTCAAATTTAATATTTTTTATATTACTAGTATTTATTATAGATTTATTATTACTCTAATAAACTATTTAATATTATAAATAGTTAGATTAGTATCTACTATAACTTATAAAATTACTAGATATATAAGACTAGATAACAGGCTAAGTATTTTATTAAAAAAATAATAGTTAAAAATAGTATAACTAATATAGTAGTATATATAGAGCTGTCTATATATAAAGAATTATTTATATTATAAGTTTATAAAAAATATTTCTATAGATATTAGCAGGAGTATTATAGCTATAATTATAGTTAAAATTTAAAAGACTAGAAAAATAGAAAGATTTAAAATCTTAACTAGAATAATTTAAAAATATATAATTACTTTATTTATAAGTAAAATTAATAGTAAAATTTTATTATAAATATTCTTTCTTTTCTAGCTGTTTAAGAAATTCTAAAAAAATAGTTAAAGACTATAGCTATAAAATATTATATTATAATAAAAGATTTAAGTAGTTTTATATTTATAGTATTTAATTAAACTTACTATTTATTTTAGCTATATAATAATATTAAATAATTTTTTTAATAAAGATCTGGGGGGTCTTGCCTGCTTAAATATTTTTATAACTAAAATTTATAATATTAAAATATTATAAGATAGCTACAGGATTTAGCTTATACTATTTAAATAATAAAAGTAACTATTCTTCTTTTATAAAAGTAATATATAATATAATCTTCTCTAAGTTAGACAGCTATAAGATAAACTAGTAAAGTATTATACTATAAAAATAAGTTTAAATATTAGCTTTTATTATATTTTTTTCTTTATAAACTATTATATTATATATCTAGTTAATAAAGATATTAATATCTCTATAATAAGTTATATTATTTTACTATTTTATTATAATATTATTTTTTTAGTTAGACTAAAAATAATCTATTTTCTTAGTTTTCTAGAAGCCTATATAGATATTTATACTTAAATTAATAATATTATTTTAATTATTAGTATTAGCAGAATAAGTTCTATTATTTAAATTATTATAATTATTATTATTTTAATTAATATTCTAATTATTAGAGGCTTCTTAGCTTATTTAAAGTTTAATATAATATAAATAAGTATTAGTATTCTTCTAATATCTTTAAACTATATATATTATATTAAGAATATTTAAGAGAATAGACTTATTATAAAATAGCTTAGTCTAATAATAATTACTAGAACTAGAGTCTAAGAAATCTATTTAAATATTAGATATATTTTTAATACTAGCTATAGAGTATAAATAGTAATAAAATAAATAGTTAATATAATAATTAATATAATTAAGATATTAATTAAAATACTAATTAAAATACTAGTTTTAATATCCAGGAATCTTAATAGCAGAATAATTTTTAACTATAATTAAAATCTTTTATTTAAAATTCTAGACAGGCTTGATTAGTTCTATAATAATTAGAAATAATACTAGTAAAAATAAGTTTAATATAGATTTTTTCTAAGATAAAAGAAAAGAAGTCTTAGTTTTAGACTTTTTTTTAATAAAAGATAGAATTATTTTTTAAACTTTTAATAATAGAGAATCTAGTCTTAATAAAGATAATAATTTTATTAAAAAAGTTTTTCTATCTAAGTAGTATAAAATATATTAAATAGTAAAAAATTTTTTAGATAATCTAATAGCTCTAGTAAAAGTATAAAAGTATTTAATTTTTTTATATTTTTTAAAGATAAAAATATTTTTCTACTTATAATTAACTAGTCTTTTATTTTTAGAGAAGATAATACTAGAAGCTTAAAATATTAATTAAAATCTATTAAATAGATAATTAGAATTAGTATAAATAGCTTTATAGTTAGAATTTTTAGTAATCTAATCTAAATAATCTAGTAGAATTATAATCTTAAGTATATTAATAAGCTTGAGAAATTTATTTATAGCTTAATTTAATAAAGACTAGTATATTTTCTAATTAAAAAAAAATAGATAATATTTAATAGAGATAAAAGAACTAGTAATTAATAAAATATAATTAATAAAATAAATAGTAAAAATATTAAATTATAAGATATTTACTAAACTAGACTTAGCTTAAAATATAGATAATTAATATATTAGCTCTACTATTTATTTAACAGGTTAAACTAGTATTAAAATTAAATAAAATAATTATTAGAAGTAAATAAGATTAAATAAAATAATAAAGAGATATAAATAATAAAAAATATTAATAATAAATAATAAGAAGTATAGAGAAGATAGTAAAATAAGATAAATAAATAATTTTTAGCTATAGAGTAAAAGTAGTATAAAATAATAGAATAACTATTATAATAGCTATAACTATAGTAATTATAAGAATACTTAAGATAATATATATAAAGATATTAGTAAAGATAAAGATAATATATTAGCTTTTAATAGAGATAGATATTACTAGCTAAGAAAAAAGTAGATAAAAAATATAGCCTGAATTAATTAAAAATTAAATATAAAGAAATATAGTCTAAATAAATTAAAAATAAGTAATAGAGAATTTACTAAAAATACTAAATAATAAAAATAGCTAGAAATCTTTTAGCTAGTAAAGAGAACTTGCTAAGATCTAATAAGTTAAATAATATTAAAATATAGATGTTGCATTTGTCACATATCTAGCATCACTGTGTGTGGGCTTACTAAGCTAGGGCTTAGCCCTGCTGTTAATCAGTTTGCTTCTAAACAGCTATAGCTGTTCCCTCTAATTAACCTATCTAGTTAGTTAAGTAACAACCTATATAAATAATATAATCTAAATTTAAAGACTATAATAAATATAGTAGCATGTCTGGTTAATCTAGATCTCTATTCTAATATTGTTTAGCTTGCCTGTAGTAAGTTCTCTTTACTAGCTAGAAGATCTCTAGCTATTCTTGCTATTACTAGTATTATTTAATATTCTTAGTAAATTCCCCTGCCTTGCTTGCCCTTAATTTATTTAGACTATATTTTACTATATTTAACCCTTAATCTATTTAGGCTATATCTTTATCTATTTCTTTTCTCTTTAATAGTACCTGTCTTAGTTAACAGCTAACATATTATCTTTATCTTTACTAGTATATTTATATATATTATCTTAGATATTCTTGTAACTATAATAGCTACAGCTATTATAGCAGTTCTGTTACTTAAGATTATCTTTATCTCTTAGCTAAGAATTATCTATCTGCTTGATCTTACTTTATTACTACTATCTTATATACCCTTTTATTATTTTATTGTTGAATTTCTAATAATTATTATATATAATTTTAATGCCTGTTTAACCTGCTAAATAAATAGTAGAGTTAATATATTAACTATCTATATTCTAAGCAAGGTCCAGTTTAGCAGATATTTTATAATTTAATATTTTTATTATTTATCTTATTAACTATATCTTGTTAACTACTAGTTCTCTAGCCTTTATTAAATACTACTTGTTTTCTTCTAATTAGGAAATATACTGATCCTTATTAAATTAAGCTATAAGTAAACTTTTTAAGCTTGTTAAGACTCTTGGGATTATAACTCTACTAGACTATCTAGATTAGATTGCTAAAAACTCTAATTATAAAGCTATTAATACTAATCCTGACTATCTGCTTAATAGATCTTAATTAATATCTTAAGCTTCTAGTATTATCTTCTCTAAAGATAAAAGGCCTGTTAGTTATAAGCAGAAAGATAGTTCTAAGAAATATAAAGAAGTTAGATATCCCTAGACTTCTATTAGATCTATTAAATTATCTAAAGACTCTTTAACTATCTAGTATATCTTGTACTATTTAAACAGAGAAACTTCTTTAATAAGACTATTGTTATTATTAAGGCCAGATTCTTAGTTAGAAGCTTAAGATACAGTCTTACTATCTATTAAAAAGAAATCCAAGCCTGAGACTGGAACTGCTTCTATCTTATCTTAGAAAGAACCTGTATTAGACTTATCTTTACTAGTATCTAGTTAAGATACTGCTAATTATATTAAGCCTAGCAGATCTAAGAAGTAACCTATAGAAAAAGTTTTAACTATAGCTAAAAACTATTCTAAAGCTATAAGAGTTTCTAGTTATCAAGAATAGTATCTTGATTAATATCTAGATTATATTAAATACTATCTTAATTATCTCTCTTATTATTACTTATATCTGGTTACTAGTATTAAAGAGATATCTAATACTTAAGCAGAACTGTTTAATACTGGCTCTAGTAGTTATTATTAACCTAACTTATCTTATATAGAGCCTATTCTTTTAGATATTCTTAATATAATATATATAGTCTAAAGGTATTAGAAGAATATTAATACTTATCTATATTAAATTAAGCTTTAAATAAGCTAAGAAGCCTCTAATAATTAGAATAATAGTAATTAGAATAATAGTAACTATAGTTTAAGTAATATAATATATCCTGCTAATAGCTAAGATAATATTACTAACTTAAGTATAAATATCTATATAGGCTTATAAAAAATAGAAGAAATAGGCTACTTCTAGCCTGATTAGAAGAATAATATTATAGTAAAATAATAGAATAATATAACTTACTATAAGAATATTAATATTTTTGTTAATTAGATATATAATATAATAGCCTATAAAGAAGAAGATATAGTAAAAGCTAATATTTAGACTTGTCTCTATAGTGCAGTATTTTACTAGTTTACTTTATAACTATCTAATCTAGAGAAGGTTATATTATATACTGCTTCTATAAAAGAAGAATAGTTACTATTATTACTTAAATAATTTAAATTAAACCCTGTAGTAATGTTGCAATATCTTAATACTATAAACTTTAGCTATAAAGATATTTAAGCAGGCAAGACCCCCCAGATCTTTACTAAAGAAATTATTTAATACTATTATATAGCTAAAATAAATAGTAAATTTAATTAAATATTATAGATATAGAACTGCTTAGATTCTTTACTATAATATAATATCTTGCAGCTATAATTCTTAACTATTCTTTTAGAATTTCTTAAATAGCTAAAAAAGAAAAAATACTTATAGCAGAATCTTACTACTAATTTTACTTATAAGTAAAGTAATTATATATTTTTAAATTATTCTAGTTAAGATTCTAAACTATTTTATCTCTCTAGTCTTTCAGATTCTAACTATAATTATAACTATAATATTCTAGCTAATATTTATAGAAGTATTCTCTATAAGCCTGCAGTATAAGTAATTCTTTATATACAGGCAGTCCTGTATATACTACTATATTAGCTATATTATCTCTAACTATTATTTTCTTAGTAAAATACTTAGCCTGTTATCTGGCCTTATATATCCAGCAATTTTATAGGCTATAGTAGATACTGACTAAATTATCTATAGTATTAGATAGTCTATTAGAATAATAATAAGACAGCTATAAATACTAATATTATAAACTGCTAGCCTTGAAATTTATAGCAAAACTATAATAATAATAATATAGATAGCTATACTAGTAATAATACAGGCCAAGTATATATCTATATAACTAGAAATAAATCTAAAAAGTATCTAAATAAATATTTAATAGCTATAGCTGCAAAAAACTCTATTAATAATCTAACTAGCTTTATTAACAAGTTAATTAATATATACTAGACTGACCTATATAATCCTGCTTATAGATAATTTAAAGTAGATATATACTATACTAATAATTATAGTTATATTAAGAATATTGCTGAATAAAAGAATTATTAGCAAGCATCTCTAAGTATACAGGCTTATTAAGTCAGAATTAAATTAATAACTTCTCTAGAGATTATTTCTAAATCTATAGCTATTTCTTACAAGTACTGCTATTAAGTATTTATCTTAAATAATATATTATATAAATATCTTACTAGCTGCAAGAAGAAGCTATATAATTCTATTTTATCTACTTAGTTAGAAGTAGTTCTAATAGTTAAATCTAATTAGCTTAACTCTAATAAAGATCTTCAAGAGCTTCTCTAGTCTTTATACAGTACTATAGCAAGAATTAGATTAAATATAATAGAGTAATATTATAATATTTATCTTGATACTAGTTGCTCCTGGACTATTATATAGTCTAAATTTACTTATAAAATCTCTAATATTATTATTAAAAAGATAAAATATATAATTATAGTATCTAGAATCAGGTTAAAGTATTTAGCTAATTAAGTTACTATATTTAATATCTATATTCTGGATAAATAATATTCTAACTCTTCTAAAGTATTTGCTAAGATCTAAATATATATCTACTTAGTTAACAGTAATACTACTCTAAATCTTTTTATTAGAATTAAAATATACTGCTATAAAGATATTATACTAGATTTTAAGAATAGCCAAGAATTTATTAATTTATATAATATTAAATTTCCTGTTTTATATAAGACTAAAAGAAATAAGATTTCTGCTCTTATAGTTACTTATAAGCAAGTTATTATATCTTTATATTTAAAAGCTAAAATCCCTGTTAAACCGCAAATAATATTGCTATTAAATAGAGACTTTATATTTAAATTTATAAAGAGACTACTTATTACTGCTGACAAATTAAAAGGCTTTATAGTTTATATTTACTTAGTTAATAACATGTTCTTGTTTATTAAAGCTGTTAATAAATCAGACAAGCCAGTTATTATTGCTTGATATATTTAGCTAGATATAGTTACTAATTCTAAGTATATTACTATCTACTATATATTAGCTAAAGCTTCTGAATTAGCTTATTACTATAACTATTTATTTTATAATTAGTATTTTAACTACAGTTAAAAAGCCTCTAGCTATTAATAATATATTAAGAAATTATTTATTAAGATCTACTAGACTTCTGTAGAATATTATAATTCTAAACTACTACTTAATAGACCTGTATTAAGAGATCTTATTACTATAGTTTCTAAACAGATAACTATCCTTTCTAATAGTATTATAGTATATAGTAAAGATAAATATAAGATTACTATCTTTACTAAAGTAGTTTACTATTTTAATATCTGGATAAAGAATAGTAAGATTAGAATAGTTAATATTTCTAAAGACTAATAGCTATAGGTACTGTTAAAAGAGAGTTAGAAATAAAGACTATTATATTTTAAGATCTATTAAGTTAGTTTTAAGAATTAAGACTATATTAACAAGACCTTTAATCTACTATATAAATAAGATAAAATAGAATTTACTATTAGCTATATACTATTAGTATATTCTGCTTTTATAGTATAGTATACTCTGCCTTTTAATTTTATAATACCTGTAAAGCTTACTATATCTAATAAATCTCTACTATTAGAGCCTGGTTCTAAGTAAAAGAGTCAAGTTATTATTAATATATATAATCTAAATAAGAAAATGGAACCTAATCTCTATTCTATTCTAACTTAAAAGAATATAATTAAACTTGTTACTGAATATTATTATCTTATAGTTATTAATATATATAAATTCTTCTACTAGTAACTAGTATACTATAATTATAGGAACTATCTAACTATTATTATATACAGGGGCTAAGAGATTTTTAATATTACTATTATAGACTTTATAAATTTAGTTCTCTATATACAAAGATAGATAGATATATATCTCAAGAATTTTTAGCAGTTTTATTAGGCTTATATTAATAATATAATTATTATATTCTGTATATTTAAGAAGTATATTAAATATCTATCTACTATATTTAGATATCTTAAAAAACTAAATATTAAGCTTGAATCTAGCAAGACTTATATTAGCTTTCTTTTAGTTATCTTGCTTAGACAATAGATTAATATTCTAGATTTAAGTACTCCAGAAGAGAAAATTAAGATTATCTATAAGTTAAAATTTCTGCTAATATTTTATAAACTTAAATACTATCTTGCTCTGACAGGTTAGTTCTAATACTATATTAAGAAATATATAGAATAATTAGAGCCTCTTTAAGACTATAAAACAAGTCTACTCAAGCTTGGCCTGATATAAAGATCTAGTTAATATAAATATACTCTATAAATATCTATTAACTCTCTGATAAAAGCTAAAATCAATATCTTTAATAATTTATAAAATATTTTTAAAGATTCTTTTTTTCTAGTATACTTTAATATTCTTAAGTAACTATATACAGATCTTAATACTTTATATCTTAATATAGATATAATAGTCTATTATCTTATTAATAGTTTTCTTTATTCTAATTCTAAGGTCCTGCTTTCTTGAATAAAGATTAGGCCTATTTTATTTCTTAGTTAAACTCTTACTAGTACTAAATAATATTACTAGTCTATAAAGCTTAAAGTCTCTTGCTTAGTTTAAATACTATAAAAAATCAGATATCTACTTAAAACTATAAAGCAGCTTATAATTATATATACTAATTATATCTTAATAGTTAGGCTTTCTTATTATATATTCTTTAATATAGTAGTTTTTAAATATCTGAACTTATATCTAGTATAAATATTATAATATATCCAGTAATTTTATCTTAAGATCTACTATAAGTTAGGTTTGCAGAATATAGTTGCTAATATACTCTTATACTTAGCTTCTAATATACTTATATATCAGGATCTTGACTTAGACTGTCTAGTAGATATAAATATAAAGATATATAGAGTTATCTTCTATATAGAATCTTATATAGTCCTTGCTAATAATTTTAAGAACTATATTTAAAAAAGCTATAAATCAGATTTCTGTGCTTGTACTATTTAGGAAATACTTTATAATAATCAGTCCCTGAAGTCTAATATACTCTATAAAAAGTATAATAGTATTCTTTATATAATTAAATATAACATTACTTATAATAGTTAAATAATTATAGAGCTATAGATTTATCTTCCTTATTCTATAGCCAAAGAGCTATTTAAGATAATATATAATAATTAAGTATACTAAAGTATTAAGAAATACCTACATGCACTTTATAGTATAGTAATCTATTAAGAAAGAAAACTACTTTATAAATATATTTAATATTGCTCTAAATACTTGAAGAATAAGTCTTATTATTATTATCTATTTAGATTCTTGCAGCTAATGTTTCTAGTACTAGTTTCTTTTAATATAATTATAATAGACTTTATTATTATTCTGTCTTTCTATAATAGCTTTAATATACTACTAGTTCTTATTAATAAGTTTACTAAATATACAGGCCTATTACCAGGATATTTAGGCTAGACTATAATAGATTAGAGTTAAGTATTTATTAAATACTTTTACTTTTATAACTAGAAATATCTAAGAGTCTTTATTTCTAACTAAAATATAAGATTTATAAGTAAGTTCTGGCAGGGTATAACAGCTACTATAGATACTTAGTAATACTTTTTAACTATATATTATCTGCAGACTAACAGGCAGTTAGAGTAGATTATATAAATAGTTAAAATTATACTGAGATATAGATATATACAAGAACTAAGCTAGCTTAAATAGCTATTAAGAATTATTAGTACTATTAATAGTTTACTATATTTCTCTATCTTCAAGACTTCTTATAAATTATTATTTAGTATTAATCTCTGTTAGCCCTAAGAGATATTAAAACAGATTTTTATTTAAGATTTTGCTTGTTAACTTGATATAGAAAAGGCCCTTAATTTTATAGTCATGTAAATAAAACAAATATATAATTATAAATATTAACTAATTAAATTCAAGCCTGGGGATACTATCTACTTAAAACTATATAAAGAATATTCTATTCTATCTGCTTCTATTCTATTTACAAAGCTATTCTAATAATATATCTAATTAAAGATTCTTGAATGAGTTAGGTATCTTATATATTATTTAGATATTCCTATATTATAGTATATATACCCTGTAGTAACTATTACTTAACTAGAACTATTTTCTAGTCTAGATTTATTTAGTTATAATCTAGATAAACTAGAAGTAATATATAATAAATATTACCTGAATAATATAAACTGTTATAAAGTTAATTAAATACTTGATAAATTTATAGATTAAAAAGGCTAAACTTAAACTAACAGCTTATATTCTGAGACTATTTACTATCTAGTTTATTAGAAGAGCTACCAGCCTAGAGATAATAAATAGATTACTCTATAAAATCTTAAGAAAGCAGAAGAGGCTATTATAGAGTATAAGAATACTAATAATCCTGCTATAAACTATCTAAATATTTCTTATAAAGCTTCTTGTTCTAAATTCTCTACTAATAATCTAAGTTATTCTAAATCTTCTATTACTCTTATAATAAATAACAGACCTTTATCTCTAATTATCTTTATAGATAATACAGGCTGCTTTAAATAAGCTAAGATCTTTAGACTATTTTTAATCTTAAAAATAATACTAGTTTTCTTAAAATCTAGTCTTTCTATATTCTATACTTATTCTGTTCTATTTCTAATATTTTAGTAAGAATACTATCTTGTTTCTACCTCTCTATTTATTATATTTATTATGTATCTAGCATCACTATATATAGGCTTACTAAGCTAGGGCTTAGCCCTGCTGTTAAATAGTTTACTTTCAAACAGCTATAGCTGTTCCCTCTGATTAACCCACCTAGTTAGTTAAGCAACAACCTACATGAATGATATAATCTGAATCCAAAGACCATGACAAAAGATTCTAATTAACCAGATATACTACTATATTTATTATAATTAATAGTCTAAAAATATAATATTATTTACTTATTAGTAGATTATTACTAATCTAACTAAGTAGATTAATTAGAGCTAAGCTAGAGCTAAGCTATAGCTTTAGAAGCAAACTAACAGTAGGGCTAGGCCCTAGCTTAGTAAGCCTACACACAGTGATACTAGGTAAGGTACATGACGAATGTGACAAATGCGACAATTAATGCTTTTATAGTAATTACTTATTATATATAGCTTAAGATCTTATTAAGTTCTAATTATATTACTATTTACTATATATTTATTAAGACTATAAAGTTAGCTTAATATTATAATTATTAGTTCAATTATTTAGTAGGTTTTAATATATTTAAGAACTTAAAGCCTATATATTATTAGTATATTAAAGACTTATTTACTAGAGCCTATACTATTACAGCTAAGAATAAAATAAATATAAAAAGAAATATTAATACAGGTTTTAACTATAGTTAAAAAGCTATTAATAATAGCTCTTCTTCTTTAAAGTTAAAGCCTAAGATAATAGTAACTAATATAATAAATACTATAGTATTATCTAATAATATAATTATTTATAGTATAGATTCTAATATTATCTAATAATTTAAAGAGCTTGTTAAATATTTTAATATATAAAGATTTAGTAAAATAATTAGAACTATTAATATTGCTAAGAATAAATAAATAAAAATATTTTTTAAAAATAATTAGAAAAAATAGCTCCTGAAGCCTTAAATATATTTTATTAAATTTAAAAATTATAAATATATTAATAAGATTTTTAATTTTTTATATTAGTAAGATAAGATATCTTTTATTATTAGATTTATTTTTTTAGCTTATTTAATATTTATTATATAGCACCCGAATTCTAATCCTTAGAAAAATCTAAAAAATTATATTATTATAGATTTATATTAATTAAATTAAGAATTAGTCCCTGATCTCTATCCTATACTAATATAAAATAAGATTATTAATCTAGTAAAAAAATGCCTTTTTATTTTAATTATTAATTATATTTATTTTTTCTACTAGTAGCTTACATATAGAGATACTATAAATATCTTATAGTAATAATATATAAAAAACAGGAGATCTTTTATATTATTATAATAAGCTATATTAATTTAATTTTATATATCTAGTAATAGATAGATATAAAGTTTAAAGATTTCTAGTAATTTTACTAGATTTATATTAATAATCTAGTAATTATTTTTCTAATACTAGAAGTATATTTAAAGTATTTAGCTTTAATATTTAAAAGATTATAAAAACTTAATATTAAATTAAAACTATTTAAAGTCTTTATAGATTTCTTTTTAGTTAAATTATTAGAATAATATATTAATATTTTTAGATTAATAACTTCTAAGAAGAAAATTAAGATAATATATAATATAAAGTTTTCTGAAATACTTTAAGTACTTAAAATTGATTTTAATCTGACTAGATAGCTCTATTATTATATTATTAAATATATAAATTATACTAAATTACTTACAAAAATATAAAATTAATCTATTATATAAAGAACTATTTAAAAAGTAATCTTGTTACTAATATATTTTATAAATAAAATATATAGATTCTATATCTAATAAAAAGGTAGCTTATAAATATTTTAAGACTATATTTAATAATCTGCTATAACCAGCCTATTTTAAAGCTTATTACTATATATATATATTAATCTTAATAATTTTAAATTAGCAATAGAAGCTATAATATTCTATATTAAATAATTCTATATATATTATCTACTATTAATCTTATCTTTTTAGATTTAGATTAAGCTAGTACTTTTCTTATCTTAATATTTAATTAATATTAAGAAATAATATTAGTTTATAAAGCTAGAGATTTTATACTTTATATAAATATTTAAAAAGATCTAATATATATATAAGATTTTTAAATATTTAGTTATAGTCTATATAGATTATATCTCTACTATTAGAATTTTCAAGTAAGCTATATTTATAATTATTATTATTAAAAAGTTAAATCTTTATCTAGTTTAAATATCTTAGTATATCTAATAATTTTAGCTTAAAGTATATTATAAGTCCAGAAAAAATAATATTATAACTAATATTCTATTTTAATTATCTGTAAAAAATAATAATTTTATAAATTAAATTATTAATCTAGATTAATTATTTAATATAGAAGTTTATATTATATCTATTCTTAAATTTAGTTCTAAGTTTAAAAATTAAATTTAATTAGAATATATCTTAGACTATTATTTTATATAAATTTTTAATATTTTATAGAATAATCTCTTGGCAAAATTATTTTACTAAAAATAAGATAGACTTTTTTACCTGCTTAAAAAATATATAGTATCTATTATTAATAATAATATACTAGTTAAGGAGTCCTAGTTACTTCTATTATACTTTGTAGCTAAAGAAATCTTTTATACTATATATAATAATAGAGGATATTACAATCTAGAATAGTATCTTTATATCTTATATAGATTAATCTTCTATAAATATTAGAAATTATTATAAGAATATATTTACTAGTACTCTAGATATTAATTTAATAACTTTTTATTAATATTTATTATATAATTTATTATAATTAATAATATCTATACTGGTCTCTTTTAATATAATTATAATAAAGTTTCTTACTAGCTTTCCTGAAGTAAAAAATAATAATATACTATTAATTATCATTAATAAGATTAGAAAATATTTTAATAAAATATAATATTAGTTAAATATTTTTAAGTTATAATTAAAAAGTTTTTTATATATTTATTTCTAATAAAAATATTAGATTTATATTATCTTTCTAGTAAGATATAATTAGATTTATATTATCTTTCTAGTAAGATATAATTAAGTTAATATTATCTTTATAATATTACTTAATTATTTATTACTCTTAGACCAATAAATAGTCTAAAAGAATTATTTAGACTATTAAAATTATACTAAAATATATTTATATATAAGGACTATTATAGATTAAGTAGCTTTCTAAGATTATAAAAATTCTTAACTTTTTATTAAGTATAATTATAAAATAGTTTTTATATAAATTACTATTTAGAATAGATCTATATTAATTTTAAATTATTATAAAAAAATATTTGATTGATTGATTGATTGATTATTAGATTACCCCGTTCTGGCCCCTCCGCGGGGCCCTATGAGAGGGCCAGCAGCTAGCTAATATATATACTAATATTTAGATACTCTAAAATTACTTAGTCCTATACTTTTATTAACTAGTATTAATTTACTATTAATTTATGCTAGTTAGTATATTTATTAAAAATATCTAAGTTCTATATTTTTATTAACTAGTACTGACTTGCTGCTAGTTTATACTAGTTAGTATTTTTATTAAAAATACTTAAGCCTTATATTTTTATTAATTAATATTAATCTGCTACTGGTTTATACTAGTTAATATATTTATTAAAAATATCTAAATCTTATATTTCTGCTAACTAGTTTCTTAAATATCTAATATAAAATAATACTAGCTAGTATTTACTAGATAATAAATCTATAGACTTGCCTAGAGTTTTATAATTAGTAGAAAAATCTTTAAAAAGTATTTTTAAAGACTTGTCTAGATATAATTTAATAATAATATTAAAATTATAGTAGAAAAATAGTAGTACTACTTACTATTTCTTTATTATACTAGATACTTTATCTAGTACTTTTTTTATTATAACTGCCTCTAGAATAGTGCAGATATCTTAAATATTATAAACTTAAAAAATATAATTTAAAGATATAGATTAGATATTATTTATATTTATTAATAATATTTTTAAATAAGATAACTAGTTTAAATCTAGAAGAAATTAGACTAGCAGGTATATTTTTCTAAAAATAATTATTATTATAATAAGATTTTAAAAGAATATTTTAAGCTAGATTATTTTCTAGTATATTAACAGCTAGAAATAATAATAAATAATATAATAAAGAATCTCTAGAGTCTATTTATATAAATAATAGTTTAAGTCTATTCTCTTTATCTAGATTAGATATATATAAAGTCTAATCTTATCTATATAGACTTGACTAAAAGTATTTTTCTTATTTATAATAGTCTAGTATATAAATATAGTGTTTTATAGTTAGAAAAAAACTATTACTAGTAAAGATTAGTCCCTGCTAGAAAGCTTATCTAAAGAATTTTTTAATATTTTTTAATATTATTTTTTATTTAATAGTCTATTACTGCCTAGAGAAGCTAGAAATAATATTTAAAGATTATAAAGTTTCTTAAATTTCTAATTTATAATTTATTTAGCTATAATATTAGTAAACTTATTTTCTAGGATCTTTTTATATACTAGAATCTAGTAAAACTAGATATTTTACTTTTTTTAGTACTATTTCTTTAGCAGGTTAATTATTTTCTAAAAAAAATATTATCTAGAAATCTACTAGAGTTATTATATATTTTATAAAATACTCTAGTTATTAGTATAGATCTCTATAATATTATAAAAATAGATATTATATTAAGCTAGATAAAGTACTAAAATAATTTTTATAAATTTTTTTATAAATATTATATCTATAGTTTTCAGGCTTAGATATATCTAGACTATTTTTCTTAGACTTAGAAATATTATAGCTACTTTTATCTAGCTCTTATATTCTAAGCTATTAATATATATTTTAAAGATATTTATATATACTAGATAGTATATTTTATAATAGATAATAATTAAATACTAGATATTATAAATTTATACTAGAAATAGCTTCTATTATAAAATAAAAATAAAAAGCTATTAGATCTCCAGATCTGCTGTATAAATACTAGTTTAAAATATAAGATTCTTTTTTACTAGTTCTAGTAGAGACTAGATAGCTCTATAATAAATTTTCTAGAATGTTAGATAGCTATATTTTAAAAAAAATATTATTTTAATTAGAGCCTGGAGCCTGGCTTATTATAATTATAATTATATAAATATTAAATATAATTTAGTATTAATAATATTATTACCAGTAGTATAAAAGTATTCTAGAATAAAATATTCTATATAGTATTAAATAGCTATAAGCTGCTAAATCTATTTTTTATAAAGATTTATCTAGTTCTAGTACTTAGAAATATATTATATAAAGAATCTATATAATATTACTAGAGCTATATAGGCTCTATAAATTAATTATTTATTATATAAAGAAAATTTCTATTTAAAGCTATCTAGTATAGACAGGACCTGTATATTTATTAAATATATTAGTTAATATAATCTAGATATAGACTAAAAATAAAATATTAATTAAAAATTATATTTAAAAGCTAAATATAGATAATAGTCTAGATAATAATATTAGAAAACTTAAATAAAGAATCTAGAATATAATAAAATCTCTTATAATAAAAGAGATTATATAGATATAGTAAAGCAAACTTTTTAGAAATAAATACTAAGATATAAATAATAGCCTATTTCTAGTAAAGAATATTAAAGATACAAACTAGAATCTAGTAATTAATATTAACTATATTACTAGTTATTATAATTATAGTATTATTAATATATTCTAGATAAATAATATAGATATCTTTCTAGAATCTAGAAGAATTAGTAGCTATATTATTAAATAATATTAAGAATATACTAGTATAGAGCTTTCTAGGATTTAAAATATTTTTTTATTAGATTAATATTATAAAGTAGATAAAAAATAGATAAAAAAATTCTAGAAAATCTCTATATATATTAGAATATTTAATAAAGTATCTTATACTCTAGAAATACTAGAAAAATTAAATAATTTTAGAGAAAGCTATCTAATTAAAGAATAAATAACTTAAAAATATAATATTTATAGAGATTATAAAGAAAATAGATATAAAAGATATTATTAAAGATATTAAAGATATTTAAAAATAAAAGATTAATAATATTCTCTATTTTTTTATAGCAGTCTCTATTATTATATATAAAACTATTTTAGTACTTTATCTTTTTTATTTTCTATAGTAATAATTAGAGAATAGA
>MU628794.1:0-16880 GCA_025688805.1 Aspergillus egyptiacus
GGGGGGAACGTACCGCCTCTAAATGCCGATTCAGTGCATACATCCACATAACAATGGCCAATTTCGAGGTTACGTACCGTTGGAATCCCCGGCCCATGTGATCTGCTTTCGCTTCTGATCGCGCTGGCGGCTTTACCAGGGTTTCCGCATTTTCCATGTCCGGGACAGAAGGGGGATATCTTTCTACGCTGCTTTTGCCAGGCCAGTGGGCATCGCTACTGAAAAGAATGACGCGGCCACCCCAAAGGCGATCGAAATGGCCCAGTAGGCGGAGAACGAGTGCCGTGCGGACTATGTGGTTGATCTGGAAAGTCTTCTCATAACCGTCGATTGTCGGCTCGGGCCCGCTGCGGAGATTCCAGTGGAATGCATTGCACACAATACTAGTGAGCGGCGGGTGTTTGCCAGATTGGATGTCTTTGGTGACAACACTGGTGAAAGCGTGCACGGCGGAGAGATGCAGAGATCTGCGAGGTCGAGCTTCCGGACCTGGACGTTGGGATTGCCGTTGGGATGGTGTATCTTCTCGGGGTTGCGGACTGCCAGGATTAGGTGGTGGTCAGGGTACCTGCTGAGCAGGAGCTGGGTAGCAGGCACGGCTAGAGAGCCGTCTGCGCCAGTGATGATAATTATACCTGGCATGGCGCTTTGGGGTATGGTCCAAAGCAAATGGAGCAGAAGTTTTCAAGACCTATTTGTGCGTCGGCTTAGAGTTCTGTTGTTACACCATGCTGTTGTCAGCCTGGACTGGCTCACCGCATCGCCACCATCCCTGCTACAAACGGTGCGATTCACTGAAACAGAGGGGACCCTACCATGTCTGCCTCGAGAGCTACGTATTTGGGTAGTATAAGGCTGCTTGGAGCAGGGGTTGGAACGCATCATACCTCAGGACACGTTTATGCTGATTGTATGAGGATAGAAATTGTTGACCCTATCTTATAACGATATGGAGGAGACACAGAATACCTACGGGTCTACAAACGGTGCGAACAGGTATTATTGTATCATTATCCCATGCTTAAGTAAAACCTAGGCCGAAGCCTGCAGCTTCTCATCAACAATTCTCTCTGCCAGTGCCGCAATACTCATCTCCGAGTCCAAGATACCCAACATGGTAATACTGACCCCCAGCGCCTGGACAAACTAATTGCGCAGCTCCGCCGCAGTCAGACTATTTAACACTATGGTCCGCAGCAGACCTGTCCGCATCCACTCGCTCAACATCCACAAACAACGTCTGGCATTTTGCAGCAGACCTACCGAGCGGCCTCGCTACGACTTCCCAAGCCCGATTGCTTCAGCCAGATCTCGACTGAGCCTGGGAACTGAAGACTTCGAATAATTCACGTCAGATGTGTTTGCCGCATTACAGCCGGAGCCAGGGTGGTGGTGTTGGTGCGAGGCGGGCGAGTTAATTCTGGAAGAATAGTGAGCTTGTCCAAGGAGAGGTCTAAATACGTCACGGCGGCGTGTACGATCTCCTTGAGCTGTCGGAAGATAGAGGCTGTCGAGATCATGCTTGGGACATGCTTACCGTCGCTGATATCGCAGACCGTTGGCTTGGCCGAGATGCCGCGGCTGGCCAGGGAGGCGGCAAAGGACTAGGCTTCGAGAGCCTGGTCAGGAGAGTATCGAGGGAGGAGCACAAAGTGTCTTGTGCCGCGGTCGCCCATACACTTCACCAGGAATTGTCTCAGTCCACCTGATTGCCAGTGACAAACGTAGCAGTCTTCAGGATCAAAACTGGGCTGTGGGGGGACGCGACTCATTTGACTAGGGTCCCTGGATTCGTGAAGCTTACCACAAGATTTTGTGACTCCATTAAATGACTTTGAGCCTTGAACAATATTTGTCGCGGTGGAGGGCATCATTGCCGCAATGGTGCCGTTGCGGTAATATGCATCGATAACCGCCATGAGTTCGCCACCCAGCACCGGGTCGTCGAAGATGATAGACGGGTCAAACGAGGAGAGGTGGGCATTTCTCTTGAAGATATTCGGTCTCATTCTGACTGTACTCTGTGCATCGCCAGCCACTTGAATAACGTGGCCCAAGGGGGCTAGGAGCATGAACCCCTGCGTCGGGGGAATCTCGATTTGAAATACTGAGGACGATGTCGAAATTCCTTTGCGCGCTGAACCCGTGGCGCGATGGAGCTGCCATAGGTCATGATCCAGCAGTTCATGTGATGCGGGAGATAACATCAGGCCAACTAGCAATGCGGCGCTCTCACCAGAGTCAACCATAGCAAATACATCGCCACCGTTCGCCCGTGCCACCTGAACAGCTGCAGGTGCAAGACCGGTTGTGACCGACTGAGCCAGAACAGTCTGACCCTCGCGTACGCGAGCAATGTGTTCAAAGGCATAAATAACAGGAGCATACACTGCTGTCATCATGGCATTCTCCGGCTATCATCACCAGCCGGCAACGTCGGTGCCAGGGCACTGGGAACGCGCGTGTAGTTCCAGTCCAAGCGACTCGCCCGGAGATTCAAGTCTCCGCCAGCCATGGTCCATAGTTCCACCTCGAGACCCGTTTTACCGAAGAAGGAGTGATCAAACAGGCGGGCGACCTCGTCTGTAAGAAAGGGCCCTGTATCGATAT
This sequence comes from Aspergillus egyptiacus, assembly GCA_025688805.1. Taxonomy (NCBI): domain Eukaryota; kingdom Fungi; phylum Ascomycota; class Eurotiomycetes; order Eurotiales; family Aspergillaceae; genus Aspergillus; species Aspergillus egyptiacus. The sequence goes on from MU628794.1 coordinate 2,611, forward strand.
CGTTCCCGGGCGATCGGAGTTGGGATGACAGAATCCTTTGGTTGGGAATCGAGGCTCACCCAACTCTCGCACAGCCGTTGACCCTGTTGTCCTAGACACTCCCAGAGCTGGGATGGGCTGCGCATGACCCCAGGCCACCGATATCCTGGGGCAGTGTGTTTAGTATCGTGTCTGTGTACGGATTTCGGGCCGTCTCGCCCATGCCCACAATGGCCACGGGCTCATATTTGTTGTCGGGCATGTTGAATGTACGACGATTGATGTCTCGGGATACAGGGCCTTGTGAGGAGATGAGCGTCTGCTGTTTTCCCATACACTCTAAAGCATTGGTGATCATCTCAAGTCACCCTGAGGCTTCTCCACAATCACGTCCGGAAACCTATGTAGGGCTAGCCTACCACCTACGCAATCTGCCAGAATAGTGGTTCTAGGCGGAACTGAATCTTTTATCTTTTAAGCTTCCTCCCTACTAGGTAAGTAGTATCTGCATGCGAAGATGGCGGGTCGGGGTCGGGGTAAAATTTCCAGGGCTAATGGCCAAGTCCGCAGTGAAGAGGAGGGGGGAAGGGAGCTGGAGGCTAGGTTAGGGCCCAGGGTAGGGTTACTCTTCCTCCATTGCTGCCTGGTAATCCGCCAGTACGTTAACCTATTCTTTGTCGGCAACTTAATAGGGCATAGATTTGCTTGTCAATCACCTCTCGCCGTACTCTCTCGCTCGCAAAACGCGGGGCCTACGCCAAGAAGCAAGGGGCGACATGTATCCATGCCCTGAGGTGATAAGGTATGATTTTATTTGCCTGTCCGAGCGGGGTACACATCATCATCACTCTCAATCACCCAATAAGAAAATGCTGACTTCGTACCAAGTTGGCCGGGGCCTCAACATCCCTTGACAAAAAGCGTTAGACCGACCCTCGGAAACAAAAAGACTTAAAGCTGACGGACAATTCCACAGGTTCCCCCGCCCACCAAGTCCCACTTTGCCATGGAGACCTCCTGTGGATCCATCTGGGGTAGCAGCCCACTTCTTAAAGTAGGTACTAGTAGTTCTTAGGTAGGCATGTCTCCACGAGGGTTGAAGCTTCGATGGATCTCTGTCTTGAAACTGGCCAGAACATAGATTATTTAGGGCTAGGTTAACGTGCTGGCTTAGAAAAGGGATGAACAGGAATGTAATTCTGAAGAATGAGGGAAATCAGTCCATGTGTACCGTCCATGGAACACGCAGCCACTGACGCATCGGGGGGTGATGTGACTGGTTCTAAGGTCCTGAACTGGACGTGTTGCCTTGCAATAATACTTTGTGTTATGAACGAGGTAGTATCCTTGTTCTTTCTGGAGGGGGTGTAACGCTTCGTGTTTCGAGACGCCGGGGGTACATATAGCTGGGGGTCACGTATAGCTGAGGTGGCCCGGGAGTGTGCTTATGTTGCCACTCCTCTTCTACGCAGTGGATCTACGTCGCTGGCCATTCTCTGACTGTTATAGCCCCAGTTTCATTCATATTTCCTGATAAATATCATAAACGCCCGGTGTCACATGATGCTGAATCCAGTCCAGTCCAGTCCAGTCCTCGTCCCAATAAACACAAAGGAAAAATCATGTCGAAATAGTTAAAGAAGCTGTCTATCAAAGACAGTCACAGTCCCGCCTCTAAGTCTAGGCTTAACTATGTCTCAGAATTTAAATGCTGAAAGGTAAAAAAGCCGACTATCGGAACCGGGTCTGTCTAGACCGGCAGTCGACGCATATATCTCATCGTTAAGTAAGCTGCAACCGCGGTCGTGTAGGCTCCGGCTCCTGCGGAAATCCAAACCGGTCGGTGGGCGGCGAACGAGGTCGAGATGACAGTGGCGCGCTTTCTTCGCTTCTCTGTTGACCGTCAGAGGGTCGAGTCGTTGGTAGGTAGGTGATAAAAAGATCTTACCTGTATTGATGAAGCGGTTTCGTAAAGTTGCTAGCTGCTGTCTGATGTAGCCACCTGCGGGGCCGCTGGAGATATTCTGGACGACTTGAGGGGCGGACATTTTGATGGTCGTGAAGGGAGAGTATCAATTTCGATGAAGATTCACGTATTGCGGTAGAGTGGAGATGATAAGTAGCTGATGAAAGAGTCAACGCAGAACTCCTGATTCTCAGAAGAAGCAGGGTCACACAAGGTTTATATAACCTTTCGTCATCTGGGTTGCGGGGTAAGTCACTGGACACTGGCTAGAGCTTGAGCTGGAAGACACGTCCAGCCATCCATCTCTCTTCGTTCGGGCTATTGGGCTGATTGGCGACGACTGGTGGCGAGTGATTGGCGCCTTGGTTGCAGCGTTGGATGGCCCCTGGGTGAGAGGGAGAGGAGTGACTGGTGCGGTGACAGTTACCAATAGACGAGGATTAGTAGCCCGTCCTATATGCTGCTTGTACAATCCGCGGGGAATACTCCAGTCCAGAGCCTTGGGCAAGTAGATAGGTGGCGCAGGTCAATGATGCTTGATAGCCAGTTTAACCTTGAACTACCACGATCTGGTTGTAGCATACGGCTTGCTGGCAATCAGTTCCCGATAAAATGCGCACGGCGAGGTCGCAGCTTGCGTCGAGTGTACTAAAAGTGATGGCTCTGAGATAGCATGGCGGATGGTCTCTACCACGGATGTCTCCAGTTGGATCATCATGCTAGCTTCCAAAACCATAGCACATACACCAAGTTTCACATCGTACCTACAGTACCGTTATGCCCCATCATGCGTAAATCCTAATATCATTTCTTATCCTTATTTGACCGTAGTTTTACCCCAGGCTACGATCGTCGGAGAGACTATGAAGCCCACACGGCCTCCACGCTTCTTGTCCTCCGTTGATGAGTTTCTTGCGGAAAACATGCCCCGAAGAGTTGCACCAAACTTTACTTTAAATGCTCGCTCATATCGTGGGGAGCCGACCACCTAGCGCTCCATCCAATGTCGTACTGGGCCAGCCTTCCCAGTTATGGGTCAATACGCCATCGTCCTCGCCAACACTCCCGTCAACTCGATAATGACGCACACGTGATTACAGCGTTGAATGTAGGCCCAAGGTCTGTACCCAGTATCCGGGGATCACCAGAGCTTCTCTTCCATGTTTTGTTGCTGAGCTCCATGCCCAACTTGGGGCTGATTCGCGAGTGGTAGGGATACGATCCCTTGAACCACAACACAGTCCCGGAAGATTGATCCAACCTCAGTTCAACCGCGCCATGCTTCCACAATCAACGTGGGACGGGGAAGCGTTGTCATGTTGTCCTTGTTTTGGCAAAGGATGGAACCGGGTCATCGCACTTCCCATTCCTTTCTCCTTGGGGTTGGTAGCATACGATAATGTCGCCCAAAAAGTAAGCAGTTTATTAGACTTGACCGATCATTCAGACTTGTTTAACCTGTGTTTGTCGTTCTAATACTATTGGGGAAATCGTTTGGCACGCTTTTGTTCAATGGTGGATGGCGAAGATATATATTGCGGGTATCACTGTGAATGTCAGCGTGCGTACTGGGAAAGCCGAAGACGTCTGGACGTACCAAAATTGAGTTGTGCAGCCGATGTCCGGTCACTTCTATCGCTCTGCGACCTACGAAGTCAACATGAAGGACCGTTGCTTGACGAAAAGCTGCTGAGGCTGCAATATTGTTCGATGCTTGGCGACCTCCAGGTTGTGGGGAAACGCGCTTACGTGATCAGCAGTCGGCGTCGGAGAAACAGAAGCAATTTCGAGCTTGGTGCTCCTTGCAACTCCTCGGAGAATGTCAACGGAGAAGACACGGGCGAAACGAACCGGCGCCCCCGACTATGATGACCCTTCCTTCTGGGATACTAAGTTTGCGACCGGCCAGGACATTGGAGAGTGGTTGAATCCAGGCGAGATCCTCATCGATTCGCTCGTCGCGCACCTTGAACAAAACCCCGTGTCGGAGAAACCAGCAAGGCCTCGAGTGTTGCATCTTGGCCCTGGGGTATCAAAGCTTGGAACTAGAGTTCGAGATGCATTTGTGGAACGCGGATGGGCTGGTAATGGCATCGTGGTGCGTTTTCCGGGTCTGCAATTGCTGTCCAACCTGTAATGACTGACCCGGTTGCCGCTCTATAGAACGTCGACTTTTCCTCGGAAGCCGTCCGCATTGGCCAGGATAATGAACGTACACGGGAACAGTCGCAGGCAATGCATTGGGTGCAGGCTGACCTCCGGTCGTGGCCTGACGTGTCGCGACTCCTGGCCTTTGCGCCATTCGACGTGGTCCTCGACAAGAGTACGAGCGACGCGATCGCGACATCTAGCCCTATGACTGTCACGACCTCCGGCCAGCCAGATACCTGCCCCACCGTAGAAAGAGTTGCTGCGTCTGTTGGGGAAGCAACATTTCCGCCGGTTGAGCTCCTCGGTCTCCATCTGGTGCCGTTAACGAAGGCAGGCTGTCGATGGTTCGTGCTTTCGTATTCGACCATGAGATTTGATAATCTTTCAAGACTGTCCCCGTACTGGGATATCGTCTCTCGCACGCCTCTGGAAGCACCGCGTGGTCAGACTGCGTCAGGGGCTCATACCCCTGCTGTTTACCATTGGATGTATATCCTTCAACGCAAGTAGAACCCCACGGGGGGCCAGACTCTTTGTTTAATAGACGGACCCTAGCGAACCTTAGCACAGCCGAGCCCCTATTTCTTCGTCAACTGTTCCGCCTGTACTCGTTTGTGGAGCTGCTTTCCGCAGTAGCCCTAACCAAGGCAGAATTGTTAAGTTTGTCACTGTAACAACCCTGAGGCATTCATAAATGATCGAGATATACACTTTTTATCGACGCCAGATTTGAGATTTAGGAGGTGGCTCATAAATCTCTCATATTCCCCTCCAACACGTGACTACAGACAGGTGGCTTTTGAAGATTCAAGGTTGGCATTTTGTCCGTCACTTCCGCTCTTCCAAGTGTGCCAGCTGTATCAGATCTAATACTGGCTATCTCTCTATTGCGACGGATCTGGTAGAACAGACATGACTGGCACACTTGCCCCGTACGGGGTGTTCGTCAAGTCGTATGTGTACTTATCCCGGTGCCTTCGAGTTGCTACTAACCATCTCTTACCAAGGTTCCTGCCTCTGTACCATGGACCACAAGCCGTTATCAAGCTCGGAACCGCCACGTACAAAGTCTCTAAGGCACTCCTTACTGGATATTCATCATATTTCGCGGCAATGTTTGACGGTAATTTCAAAGAAGGCGAAGAACAATCGGCCGACCTCCAGGAAATTGAAGGAGTATTGTTAACTCGAAGCTTTGAGATCCTGCTGCAGTGGATGTATTTAGGCCGGGTTCTGTTTGAGGAGCGATCGCCCACGGACAGAATCTCTGCTATGATCGAATTTTCGAGGCTCGCGGACATGCTAGGTATACGATTGTGGAGTCCCAAATGACGGAGACTATCAAGCTACCATCTTGAGCAATGCTCCAGACCTCTACGAAGAAGAAAGTGCTGGTAGCTACTTTTGAACATATAACGACGCGGCATATTGATGCAGTAAGTCGCTTGCCTAAACGGCATCCAGTTCGTCTCTTATTCCCCAAAGCGGCTGTTGAGGGGTACATCAATTCCAAATCTTCAAAGATCGTTGAAGTATGCCAACAGATACCTGAATTCTCCGCTGATCTTCTGGTTGAGTTGAGGAGCGTCTTGGGAAATGTCACAGCCCACTCAATGTACAACACATCCTACTTCACCGACCCCCTCACCGGGGAGAAGCGTGCCTTTCGCCGCGAATGAGTCCTCCGAAGGAGAGACACGTTCAAAGCCATTGCCATTAGCAACCTTGGTGGCAAGCTGAACGTCTACGCGGCTGACTGGATTTCTATAACTCAAACCTGAAGAAGACGCGAAGGGTTCGACATATTTCAACTAAGCACTTAAAGCCTACGAAGCAGCAAAGACGTGACCGCCATACTGTTGAACACAATTCCATATGCAGTGATAATAAGAGCTGAAGGTGTAATGGTCATTGTTTTCCTATTATGTCGCGCACTTGTCCTCTGATAGAACCCATTCTAGTGGGGTGGCGCTCATGCCAGATTCGTCCCAACTGCTTGTGTGTACACTAATGCTCCTTGCCTGTAAACATGGATAACAGTTTTACACTAGCAAGTGATCAAGAACAGAAATAGCCAAGGCTCTTATCTGGACCTTCATGCAGCATCACGAGATGGATATCTCCAATATTTTAAAGTGCCCTTGGTCCTCTTCAAAATTGTGTGATGATATGTGGCAGCAGCAGCAAATTATACTGCTACCTTATGCCGAACCTAACGTTCCAGGTTGATATAATGTTGCATTATTCATACATATGCATTACTAAGCGGCATAAGTTGTTTTGCATGACAGGCGGCAGCGACGCTTGCCTGGCTTCAACCTCTCCCAATGGGCAACACATCCCGTGTCAGGCTCATGCTTGTTGACTGGTCTCCTTTGCTCCATTGGGTTCATTAAGCTTTACGTCGCACCATGACTACAGGCAGCGACTGGCGCCTGGGACGAGTTCCGCCTGGGGACTGGGAGATAAAGTCCCATGGCGTTCTCTGCAAGCGCATGGTTTTGGGCAGATTGGAATCCTGCAAAAGTCTGGTTTTTGCGTCTATTGATTATTGGAATTCTGCCATCCATCTGGAATACAATGGCCCCTCCCATCTCAGCCCTTTCCCAAACTCTCGAGTCGCTCACGCTCAGCAAAATCCGTGAACTGGAAAAGCAGCGATCGAGCTACGAAGAGCGCAAAGCACGGATCCTCGCTTTAGCCGAAGAACAACCGAGTCTCTTTTCGCGAATCTGCGTGATCCTGAAGGGTACGAAAGCTATCCATCCCAGCGCGTCGAAAGATGCGACAGTCGCGAATATCCAGCGATGGATGGCACAGCACTGCTTCGATTCGGCTGTTACAGAAGGAATGCTGCGCGACTACGAGAGGGAGCTTCTCTCACGGCTTGATGCCCATAGTCGGAAATTGAGCCTGGCGGATTTGTACTCGCGGCTGCTTACTGAGTGGACAAATGCGTCCGCCGATGGAGAGAATGCTGTTGCTGAAGATGATTATATGGTTGTCGACGAGCGCCAGAAGCAGCGATTGCAGCAGCTGTGTGACCAGTTTGAGGAGACGGTGTTTATGGCGCGTGAAACGAGTGTGGAGGAAATCCAGGCGTTCCTTGATTCGCTGTTTCCTACGGATGAGGACATGAACGCACTGAACTCTCTTCGATGTGATATCCAAATTGCTAGCCGGAAGGTTTTCCAGGAGGAAACTCCTTTTGACGCGTCCACTCTTACGGCCACGATCAAAGGCCTCCTGACGGAGGATATTCTTAGCGACGCGAAGCAGCAGGTCTTGAAGGACTTTTTGAAAAACAAACTCGCACTGACGGAGATCGCGGACGTGTTGAACATGAGATGGGCCGACCTGGAAGACTGGGACTGGTTTGCAGGAGAAGACGGTATCCCTGTTCTACCTCGCCAGCAGCTGAATGGAAAATACAGAATCTGGATGGATGAGGATGTTTTGCAGCTTATCTTCGTGCAATACATCGGCACTCGTCTATGCAACCTGCTCAAGACGCAGCTGAGGGAATTCATCAAGCCCTCTACAAATTGGAATTGGGGAGCTGCACCGCCCATGACGGAGGAGGATAAGGAGCGTTTCAATTACTACCTGGGGGCGACGGGTAGTAGGCTTGGCCCAGAGGATCTTCGCCGGAATGAATACCTCCAGTTGTACTTTCTCTCGCAATTGCCGCTTTCCTTGACAACGCTTGCGGACGGAGGCGCTCCTTACGACGATGATGACGACGACCAGTCGGTTTCTGAGGAGAGTAACGATGGATGGGGCCCTAGGGTTAAGCCCACATTAGGCTCTGAGGCGAATCGTAATACCAAACAGCAACTCTTACGGAAGATAGCGACCGAAACGCTTATCCAGAGATACATCTACGGTGAAGCGGCCGTGGTCCAATCCGACCTTCGGTGGTATGCGACTGGGCTTCCGCACAGTACAATCTTTGCCGTGATGCAGTATATCGGCTTTGATGTGAAATGGATTAGCTTTTTCCGCAAGTATCTCGCCTCTCCATTGAATATGGATTGGTCTTCAGATGGCCGCACCCCCGTTGGCCCGCGAACGCGGCAGAGGGGAGTACCGATGGCTCACTCGTCTGAGAAGTTTATCGGAGAGCTGATTCTATTCTTTATGGACCTGACTGTCAACCGTACCACTGGTCTACTGCTATATCGATTGCATGACGATCTATGGCTCAGCGGGGAGCCAGGAAAGTGTGCCAAGGCGTGGGAGACAATGAACGCGTTCGCCAAGGTCACTGGTCTGGAGTTCAATCTCAGCAAAACCGGTTCAGTCTACCTATCCGAGACTCTTGACCCAATGATTGAAAGCAGGCTGCCTAAGGGGTCCGTCACGATCGGCTTCCTAAAACTTGACTCGACGGGCGCATGGGTCATTGACCAGGACCAGGTGGATGCCCATGTCAAACAACTGAAGACACAGTTGGACAAATGCGACAGTGTCATGGCCTGGATACGTACGTGGAACAGCTGCATTGGACGGTTTTTCAAGAACACTTTCGGCCAGCCGGCTGTGTGCTTCGGGCAGCAGCATGTGGACATGATATTGGAGGCGCACAAAGAGATACAACATTCTCTATTCGGCGACAATACCGGCACGGTAACCAAGCACATACGGAGAATGATCGAATCCCGATCCGGCGTCTCGGATATTCCAGACGCCCTGTTCTACTACCCCCAGGAACTCGGCGGACTAGGGCTCCGTAACCCGGCCATCTCACCGTTCCTCGTCCGTGGTACCCTGGAAATCTCGCCGGTAAAGCACATTGAGAAATTTCTCGAAGAGGAGATGAAGCTCTACCAGGCTCTGAAAAAGGACTTTCATCAACTTTCTCAAACTACCAGGATGGCCCGATTCGCACGCGCCAACAATGGCATGGAGCGTCGTTTTGTTTCCCGCGGGGAGCGCGATACATTCTTCTCCTTTGAGGAGTGGTCGCGTTTCCGCTGGTCACACAGTGCCTTTTTCCGCCAGCTGTGCCAGTCACTCCAAGAAGTTCCGGGCCCTCAAGGCATACAGATAACTCCAGAGGTATCCGATGCGCTGTATCGTGCGTTGTCCCGTCCACAGGTCTCTATGCTGGACGATGAGACTAGGTGGATTCTGCAGATGTATGCGGCGGAGATGTTGCGGGATTTCGGCGGTGTTGCTTTGGTCGATAAGAAGTATTTGCCGGTGGGGGTGATGGCCATGGTCAAGGAGAAACGGGTGAAGTGGCAGATGGTGCTGTAAACGTGTACTTACCTTCTCATGTCTCTATTCGAATGGAATCATTGTGCCTGCGCCTGAATGTCTACCCCGAGAGGCCTATTTAGACTAGCGCTTCGCGGCGCCCCGAGAATGTACCTTACCTTCCAGCCAACCGGCATAGCACCGGCCGGTAAGCCATCATATCTCTGCACCCGAGTGAGCATCTCCCTCTCAGCCATTGACGTAACAATCTATTTAATTAAGGTTATATATTCTCGCTGGCCCAGTCAGTTTTGGCTAGCTTTGCGAGTGGGGAGCGAGGGGCCAGCCATAGGTAGGTGGTGTGTCTACGTATACAATCCTTGTTGGAGCAATTGCAGGTCTCAGGGCTATCAGTATAACCAAGCCGGACCGGGCCTTACCTCCAAAGGCTACCGCTCATCCTAGTGCCAGATGCCGTGCCCTTCTTGCTTCCTTCGCTTGAAACCAAGACCAGGGTCATATTCTATCTTGAAGACCTTGGGCTGGCTCGGTTTAATTCCACTGCCCCGATACTCGCCAGGAGAGTCTGGGTACGATATGAATGACTGGGGCGCTATGAGAATCATTGAGTGTTCATGAGGGCAAAAAGGTGAATAACTTCAATAATTAGAGGGTAAGAGGATCCATGCAGGATCTAATATTATAGGGGTATAGGTTGCTTTAGTTGTGTGGAAATACTCCAGGCGGATGGATCCGGATGCACAGCCGTCAGCAGGGGGGATGACGAAAGTCAGGCAGGTGGCCAGTGTTCGAGGGAGAACCTGGAAATGAACTCGATTCGACGCAATTCTAGAAACTCGAATTAAGAAGAAATTCTGGGTGGAGCCGCAGTTGTCCGTAGCTAGTGCCAGGCACCGGGAAAATCCCTGGTTCAGAGGATGACGTAGGGAAGGGCACCATGATATCATAGCCCTAGCTTCCGGGGACCCTGCCTTCTCCGTACTTACTTAGGTAGGATGGGTCCCTGTCAAAACCTGACATGCACTATTATTCCCGCCCTCACGAGTTCTTTTTTTGCAATGTTTCCAGATGGTTCCAACCCAAGAGGCTACCCCACCGCCGACCTTCGGGTTGGCAACAGAGCGCGAGTTCTACAGGTCCGCTGTTCCATCAACCTTCACTGGTGCTTAGGAACGTGCTAATGCCGGCCAAGGTATCTACCGCGCGACCACTCAGCTTATCCATTCGCCCCGTTTGATGAGAAGAGTCAAAAAACGCATGTTGCGATACCCTCGCAGGACCATGTCTTGACCTCCTTCGCCCAATTGGGCGCTCTGAGGCTCGCCGCTGAACGGGCAATAATCTCGCTCTTCGGTCCGACTGATCAGTATATTCTCACCGAGGCCACTGGAGCAACCGCTTCTGGTGCAGACGGTTTACGATTAGGCTGCTGCATCTTACCTAGGCAGCATGGTATCTGTACGGAGATCCGCAACCTCCCTTTGCTGGAGCCTTCTGAGGATCCAGCTATCGTCGGGGGTAGTGCCCTCGTCATCCCAGACATGCAGGACAGACCAGACATTAACCAACAGAGCCTGGACAGGGGAGTTCTGAAATCACGGTTCTGCGCGGGCGTGCCAATTATAAGCCCCAGGAAGAAGACGATCGGGTCATACTGCGTTTTTGACTCTAACCCACGCCCCGCCATGCTCGACAACCCTTCAATAGGCTTCATGAAGGACATGGCTGCCACCGTGATGAAGTACCTCGATATGATGCAGTCGAAGCTCGAAAACGAACGGGCGAAAAAGATGATATACGGCCTGGGCAGCTTTGTGGAAGGCAAGGCCACTCTACGTGATTCTTGGATCGAGTCGCAGGAGCAAGAGGCCAAAACTGCGCGATCCGGGGAGATGGCGGAGGGGCAGCTGAATAAGAAGCAGCAGGACATAGAAGAAGCACGCAAAAATCAGCCGCCAACTCGGGAGCTTCCTCATCGCCCTCCTCGCACCGAACCCTCGCAGCGCCATGGTTCTTCGGGTCATATAGCTGACAAGTCAAACACAGACATTAAATCTCCAGCCAGCATCACCGGGGGTGAGACAGAAGGTAAGAAACCAAAGGCAATATTCCACGGCTCAGATCCACAAGGTCAAGATAAACTACCGGGCGAAAGCTTTCCGGCCGCCTTTCAAAAGATATTTTCCCGTGCCGCAAATTTGATTCGAGAATCTCTTGAAGTGGAAGGCGTCGCCTTTCTCGATGGCAGAGTTGGGTCTTTTGGTGGACTCGTTGGGTATGAATACCGCGAAGGGCGTGAATCCACCACAGGCAGCGGTAGGGCAGAGAGAGAGAGCAGCCCCGAAAGTACCGAGTCCGGAAGTGGCGAAAGTATGGCAAGTGCAATGGTGCAAGACACTCATCATCCCGGAGACGACCCCGTCACCTGTCGCACGCTAGCTTCATCGACATCGCAGTTCTCTACCATCAATAACGATCCTGAGCCTGAATCAATGCCCAGTCAGGAATATCCTATCCGCGAGTCCGTGATAAAGTCGATCCTCAACCGGTACCCGCATGGGAAGATCTTCAACTTCAATGAGATGGGGATATTATCTGATGACAGCTCTAGCGATTCTTCCTCCACCAGTTCTTGGTCCACAGGTAAAAGGACCCGCAAGAAGGATCAGAAGCGGGATGCCGACGAACTAAATAGGGCTCTTGGCGGCGCCCGAAGCATTATCCTTTTGCCGCTGTGGGATTCCCACAAATCGCGTTGGCTTTGTGGCATCTTGGTCTGGACCAAGAGTCCTCAGCGTGTCTTCACAGCGGAAAGCGAACTCGTGTACCTTCATGCCTTTGGGAACAGTGTCATGGCTGCGGTCCATCGATTGGACGTGGAGATGGACGAAAGAGCCAAGACGAACCTGGTCACCAGTATCTCACACGAACTAAGAAGCCCCCTACATGGCATTCTCGGGACTGCGGACATCTTGAGCGATACTGCACTGAACGCACTCCAGCAAGGGATGGTTCATACGATCGAGGCATGCGGTCGCACTCTACTTGATACCATCAGTAATCTGCTTGACTTCACTTACATTGACAAGTTCCGACAGGACTCCAAGTCGAAACGCAAACATGGCCTGCTTTCAAGGCAGCCCAAAGACCCCAGCCATTATCGACCAGATCTTTTGCGTAGCCCGCCGAGCAGCAGCGAAAATGCTTGTGCGGACGTCCAGCTGGATGCTGCCTTGGAGGAGGTAGTCGAGAGTGTCTTTGCCGGGCATAGTTTCTATCATCACTTTCGGGCGGAACCGCGGAAGGCGAGCAACGCATTTGCAAAGTCAGTCGCCCTTCCACCAAAGAAAGTGACCATCATTTTCGAAATCCAGGAGGCTGGTGAATGGAATTTCCACACCCAAGCTGGCTGTTGGCGTCGCATACTGATGAACGTCTTCAACAATGCATTGAAGTATACCTCTGAAGGCTTCATATATTTGGGCCTCAAGGTTGCCGAGCTGCCCCATCAAGAAGGCCAAGACCGCACTGGTTGTTCCGATTCCAATGCCCAATATGTGGTGTCTTTGACTGTGAAAGACACTGGCCAGGGGATTGGGACGGAGTTCCTACGAGACGGAATATTCAACGCCTTCGCGCAAGAGGACGCTCTTGCTCCTGGAAGCGGGCTGGGCCTGAGCATTGTTCGCAAAGCAGTCGCCTCTCTCAACGGCTCAATTGAAGTGTCGTCAGAGAAAGGCCGAGGTACTGAGGTATCAATCCAGGTTCCTATGAGGCCTTCCTCGGTAAGCGAAGGCTCCGACGGGTCTTCGTCGACCGCGAGCTATAGCTTGGTCAGGAGCCAAGCGCAGGATAAAACCATTGGCATAGTCGGATTTAGCTCCTCACTTGAATCGGAACGGGATATAACTCTGTTTAATGCCTTAAAGCGGATGTGCGAGGATTGGTTTCACTTCAGGGTCGAAATGGTGTCGCTTGAGGGCGGTATCGCTCGTTGCGATTTCTACTTGATGGTGCATGTCGATCTCGACAATCCAGATACAGAGAGTAATAAGCTTCTCAACCTGAACCAGCCAAAGACTATATCGCCGCTCATTGTCATCTGCCAGTCTCCCCAGACCGCGCACAACATGTTTGCCCATACCATGAGCCAAGGCCGAGACTCCATTGTTGAGTTTATCAGCCAGCCCTGTGGACCACGCAAGCTCGCCAAAGCGTTGCAGCTGTGCATCCGTCGAATGGAAGGTCGGGAATTGGACCTGACTGAAGAAACCCGATGGGTGGAAGTCCCGGAGTCTTCTCGTCTGCCCATCGACATCGGGCCCCGAGATGCGCCATACGATAGAATGAAGATCAGTAAGCGACCAAATGAGCCCGACGAGGACCAGAAGATGTTACTTGGGGGGTCAGGCTCTAAGAATACCAATTCCCCAGTGTCATCTGCCCCGGAAAGGAGCCCCGTCAGTACTCGTCCATCTATCCTGCTGGTCGAGGACAACCCTATCAACCTGGGTATCCTCGTCGCCAATACAAAGAAAGAAGGCTGGGACTGCGTGACTGCACAGAATGGGCTAGAGGCGGTGCAGAAGTTCCAGGCTCATCGTGGAGAATTCCGGATGGTTATCCTAGGTATGCCCTGATTACTCCCGCTGCGAGGCCCTATCTAACCGGATCAGATATCTCGATGCCTGTTATGAACGGGTTTGACGCGAGTCGAAGAATTAGAGAGTTTGAAAGAACGCATTTCAACGCTCACCCCTCGGCAAAGCCAATTTGGTTGCCAACGACCATTGTCGCTCTGACAGGACTGGATAGTGCAGATGCTCAGCAAGAGGCATTTGCATCTGGAGTAGACACCTTTCTCACAAAACCCGTCAGTCGACAGGAGTTGCGGTCTCTGCTCCGGCAGTATGCTGCCTGAATTTTTCTTTTCTTTTCTTTTTCTTTTTCT
>MU628795.1:0-16835 GCA_025688805.1 Aspergillus egyptiacus
AAAAAAATAATAAAAAATAATAAAAAATAAAAAAATAAATAAATAAAGGATACTAGCCAACTAGACAAGTAACCTGGAAGGCCCGGGATATTAACATACTCCAAATGCGCCGGATGCACCGCATAAGCAGCGACATCCTCCGGCTTTTCCAGCACGGCGACAAGCGCCAGATTAAACCCCTTTGCGCGGGGGACACAGATCGGCAAGGGTCCGCCGGCCTTGAGAGACACCAGGCCCGGGATCTTGCCGACCATATTTTGGGCCAGGGTGGTCCAGGCTTGGACTTGGGGTTGGGTTATGCCGGATTTGAGGCGGAAGAGGACTGGGGTTTGGTTTTGTTAGAATGGGCCTCAGTTGGAATATGATAGGTACTCGATGGACGGGGGAGGGATACCGATGTGGTAGACGGGCATTTTTAGTTGTGGGGTTGAGTATGTATTGGTGTAAGCCGTAAGGTAGGTAGGAGGAATGTAGTTTTCTGAAGGTTTTATGTGCCTGGGGCTACCTTGGTCGGCGTTGAGGTGCGGGGTGGAGTTTTATATTGTTAGGAGGGGTTCGGAATGGGTCCGATCTGTGTCCGGTTGATGTGGGGTGAATTAGATCCGGAGAATTTCCACACATTCGATGAGTAACTCTTGGTTAATCAAGTATATCATGTAGACAGTATCCTTTTTAATGTCCCAATAGACTACTTCTTCTTCTTCGTCTTATCCACAACATCAACCCACTGGCCCTTCACACCCCGCCGGAGCAGTGCAGTGTCCAATGCTTTTCGCTGATCACCCTGCACAAGAACTTCCATAACACCCTTCGGTGCACCCGTAGCCTGGGAGACGCTCGTGCTGCTGGCACATTTCTTCTGAAGCTCCTCGGCCAGTAGGTTCGGAATAATGCCGAAGATCTCCACGTTTGAGACCTTTGTAACAGTTTTCGAGCCTGTGCGACGCTCGAGAGTGACGTTGACTTTCGGCGCAGCACCGGCTTTCGGCTTCACATCAGCCAGCGTCTGACCGGGTTTGAGAATCACGTAGTGTGGCGTCATGAGGCTTGAATCCTCTACAAGTCGCTTCAGGAGCATATCGCGGGTTGTCTTGCCGCGAGCAAGAGTGTTTTTGTCGTCTGGAGAGTTGGAAGTGAAGATGGTGTTGGCGAGGAAGGGGTTGAGAGCAATAATACGCTTGTTCTGCGGGTCAACAATTGGAGGGTTCTGAGACTTGGTGTACTGGTCAATGTGGGTGGAGACATCGGAATATTTATAGTAGTTGTTGGGGTCGCTGCTGGATAGAGATGGGAAGATCGTTGGGGTGAGCTTCGATGTTGGTCGGTAAAGGGTTTGCACTGTGAGTGTTTGGCCCACGGCTGGGTCGCCGCCTGTAGGTGCCACAGGCTTCTTTCCGGCCACATTGGACTTTCCTGTGCTCTCGAGTGCGTTTTTACTTGGCAGCCGGTATGGGACAAAATTGACGACCCGATGGTCGTCGAAGTCCACGTCGAGGATGACCGTCTCTTGGCCGCTGCGATCTTTGGATTTCACCAAGACCTGCTTGTCGAGATACTTAATGAATTTCTTGACGTTCTTCCAGCTTGTCTTCTTGATCTGGTACCACTGAGCCTGTTGAGCGGTATAGATAGGAAGGTAGGGGGTAATCATATTCGATATCAGAGCGGACGGCAGTATAGGAAGCGTGAGACCGTGATTTGGAATTGAAGGGTTGTCCTGCTTCAGCTTGTACAGTGAGTAGAGGAAAGCCTTCTCAAAGGCATCATCGATTTCTGTTCTGTTAGCGTCATCCGCAATTTAAGGAGGCGGGTCCATACCTTTGGTCGTAGGCTCCTTCTCTTCAATAAGTGGCTCTTCCTCCACTTGACCCTCGGCCGGTTCTTCTGCATGGACATCTTCACCGTCCTTCTCCTCCAGCGTCAGCCCCTGCACTCTCTCTCCAACCTCGCCCGCCTCCTCAGCCTGCCCTTCCTCCTCGACCTCATCCCAACCCTCAAGGTACTCTGGAGCAGGAACACCAGGCCTCGACGATGGACTCCATGCCCACAACTCATCTCCCTCCCACTGAATCCCCCTCACCGCGTGTCCCTTTGTGCCCTGTACCTCCCCAAGAGCAGACACATCAATCTCACAAATTCCGACAAACAACGGCACGGTCTCCCTATCCAAGCTTGCCACCGCGACAACCGCGCCCTTGACCGCGCGCTCCGGGAACGGCGGCTCGTTAGCCAAACCCGGCGTCATCAGATCTGCGCCTCCGCGAAGCTTCCCCATCACGAACTCCGGCGTATGAAGCAGGGGGACGATCTTCGGATTATGCCAGAGTGTGTAGACAGTCGGATATAGACGCTTCTCCGCACCAGGGCCCTGGTCGATCTTGAACCAAAGCACGCGCTCCCCACCATCGCCGTGTCCGCCTACGTACACGGTGCCTTGGACCTCTCGTAAGTCAGGACCGGCGGTCGTCGTAAAGCGCGCGGATAAACAGTTCTCGGGGAGGAGGGCATTTCGCACAGCTGTGAGAGATTGTTGAGGGTTTGCGGGGGAACCATCGCTGGACTCGGCGGGGTTCGTGGGGATTTCGATTTTGTAGTCGCTGACGATCTGGTCGGCAATTTTGCGCCGGTCCGATGATCGCAGGGGGGAGAGATTTTTAATCTAGCGACAGGAGGATGAGCTTCATTTTGCCGAGTGCAGGTATGAGGTGCGGGGTAGACTCACAGTCGGCTTCTTCTTGAACATGATGGCGGTAGGAAAGCCGTTTCGTCGATCGAGAATAAGACGTTCAGTACCGGTATGCAGTTAGAACAAGCTCTGAGCGAGCGAGAGACGCCGAAGGTCCTACTCAGGCACTTGCGTAGGTACCTAGTCTACCTAGCTGGAGGCTTACGAAGAGAAAGAAAGAATCGATGTCAAATAATCAGTTGGATTTTTAACCCCCCAAGAACAATCGGCCGCAGCCGCTTTGGAGCTTTCCCCTCAACACCAGCTTTATCCTTCTATGCTCCATCCACACTTTATCCAAATATCTCAAGCTTCAGGTCGTGCAATATCAATACATGATTCTTCAATTTATCGAGATTACAGGACATTAATAATAAGACATGAACATAATCATTCTCCCAATACCCAAAACACAAAACTATCCAAACTTCCAGCCCACTCACTCTATCTGGGCAAGTGGTCCTCTTTACCCTCTCTCACGCCTGGGATGTTGGACTCTGCAATCTGCATCGCGATGGTTTCCAGAAGGACTTCGTCTTTGCCGACGCTGCTCTTTCGTGAAAACCCCTGCCTCAAAACCCTGCACTCTGAGCCAAGCTCCTTGGTGAGCCTCTTCAGCATGCCGTTGTCGATAAATTCTCCGTGCGCAGGCCAATAGGGTCTGTTGTACTCATCGTACAAGTTGACGATTTGCTTGCTCCTGTTCCACCGGCTCCAGGAGCACCTCAGAATCTGAACGCAGTAGTGATAAAAAAGATATCTGGGCGCTGGTCTGACCGAGCCTCGGAACTCCAAGCGCCTTCCGTCCAAGTCTTTCCATCTGATGCCCAGCAGATAAATCTCCTGGTGCAGCATTTCCCAGGTCTGGTCGATGATCCGTATCTTGTATTCCGGTGACTTCTGATTGGCCCATTCCTTAGGCTTCTGCGAGTCCTTCAAGTCGGGGACGATTGCGAGCACGCCGATGTCGAATGCCTGTCTGATGGCTTTGTGCATCACGATACCGTTACGGGGCGAAACTAGCTCCTGTGGCCTGATTTCGCCGAAGATGGTGTCCATAATTTCCAGACCATGCTTCCATGGGAAGATGGCCGATGTCGTCAACTGATGAATGTCCACCCATGCGTGGGTCACAGGGCACCACCCCTGTTCTGGGTGGTCCGGTCGTACGCTCTGGTAGTATTTGAACAGGCGCGATCGGAAGTCGCAAGTCTGAGGCGTGGGTAACGGGGCCTTGAAATCATCTTCCAACCATCTCCTACATCTCCGCCAAGGTCGCCTTTCCTCCAATATCTTCTTCTCCAGTTTCTTTTCGTGATCTTCAAACGCCGTGATCCGGTACATATGGGCGTGCATCCTCTGAGCAAGGACTCGAGCCTCCGCAGTTGTCTGCCATTCCTTGCGTTTGCAAGATGAGAAGGTGAATAACTCGTCAGCCATGAGTCTTGTCATGCCAACGAGACTCCATTCGACGTCGGCTGCAACAGCCCAGTAAAGGGGATCTGTTGGCCAGCGGTAGCTGAGCCCCAGAGAGGTTCTCTTCAGGTCCTCAATAACGTCTTCGTTCATCTCGTCCAGCTCCTCAAAGGGCCTCTTCGTAGGGCGGTACAGAGTTCGAAGATCCTGTATGTCCGACATTGTGCTGTATTGCAAGTGAGATTGTGATGTTGTATTGTCGTTGTTGTTGCTGTTGACGATGAGATGGGTGTCAAGATAATGAAGTGTGGAACAGATGGTAGTCAAGAGGAGAGAGTATGAAGAAGAAAGAGAGGTCTCGGGGGGAAGCCCTGCTTTTGAACCCAAGTTTGGACTCCGCCACATTGAAAAGCTTGAAGGGATTGCGGACATTGGATCCAGCCATGAACCAAGCTCGATGAGACGTTGATAGGTACGGAGCGCTGTCCGGGGGACATAGGGCTCTGACTCCGGCCATGACCGGGCTCGACGAGGCGTTGAAAGGCCCGGAGCTCTGTCCGGGGGGAGATAAGGTTCAGACATCCGGCCATAGCCACATTTGACAAGGTGCTTACAGGTCTAGAGCGCTGTATGGAGGGTGATAGGGTTCAAAGGTCCGGTCATCGCCACCTTCGACGAGAAGCTGGTAGCTAGGAGCTCTACTTGGACGGTAAAATGGTTCGTTCTGGTCCGAGATCATATCTTGCGTCATCCCCTTATCCATTATCATCATGAGCATAGCCATTCTATTCCCACGGAACTAATGAAAAGTCTAACACTTGCCTGCGGACCCTCGCGGTGGACGGAATACCGTCTCGGCCACCAAGGGAGCGGAAGCGATGTCCGACACGGGGCGTGAATCGACCGGCGCGCTTGCGAGTGTGTCGATCTTACAGAGTAAGTGAGATCTGAAATGGCCGACACTAGGATATAAAGCAGTAACTGGAGTAAGACATGGTATAGAAAGTCCGGGAATATATAAGAGCTAACCACCTAGCCTCGATTTTGGCGGCTTGAGATCACTGGATAGCGCTCCGCCCGGTCACATCTTCCGGCTTCGAGCCTACGCCCCAGCACGGTCTGAAAAGCCGGTTGATCTAATCCCGTAGAATATTCTACCTCTTGGCATCGCATGAAAGCCCCAGCAGGACCGGGCAGTATTTCTCTAGATCGCAACAAGAACCTTATATACACCCTCCGTCACACTTCCTCAACAAAAGTATAAGGTAGTCAACACTGTGCCTACTTGAGCCTTCAGCGTGCAGAAACAGGTAACAGGTAACAAGTGCCCTAATCTAGTACCCATATATAGATCACCCCGACTCATACACAGCACCATCACCCAACCCCTCAACCAGCTCGACCTTCGGCCCCGTGAAGCGTTTATGGCCCCAGATCCAATACCAGATCGACGCGGCCGCGATGAATCCCACAAAGACCACGCAGGAGTAATTGACCGTCGTCGCCGTCGCGGGGAGAGTGGAGGGCATGCAGAACAGAGGGACGGCGAGGGCGGACCAGGCTGGGTTGAGTAACGTTAGCTTCCATCTCAGAAGATAGGATATTGTACCCGACATAATCCACATTGAACGCCAAATTGGCATTAGGAGAGGTATGGACATACCAAGAGCAACACAATTACAAACCGCCCCCAAAACCCCCAGATTAAAAGACCCCCTACTGACCTGTCTCCTCCTCCCAACGAAGACCGAAACCGCAACGGGCGTCGCATAGCTCACAGTCAGGAAGATGACGCCCGCAGAAGAAAACGCATTAAACGCCGTCGTCGAGCCGAAATAAATAAACCCCAACGCAATCTGCACCGCCATGCTCAGCATCATCGCATTCAGCGGCACGCTCAGGAAGGGATCCACGCGCTTCCAGATCCGCGCGGCGGGGATTGCGCCGTCGCGCGCAAACGCCCACAGGCAGCGGGAGGCGGCGGTCGTGCAGGCGATTCCGCATAGCAGGGCGAGGATGATGAGTGGGATGAGAAGGGCGAAGGCGCCGCCGGAGTGGGCGGTGGCGGATTTGACGATCGTGGGGAGGGGTTGGCCGGAGGAGGTGTTGAGGATTTCGGTCAGGGAGGCGGGCATCACGGTGATGATGGTGAGGAGGAAGAGGAGGCCCGCGAGGGTGTTGAGGATGACGGTGCCGACGATGGCTTTGGGGACTTGGGTTCGGGGGGATTTGACTTCTTCGCACATGCTGTTGGGGGTATTAGATATTGCTTATCGGATTTAGGGCTTAGGGGGGGACAGACGAGACGACCATCCCGGTTGAGGATGTTGCGTAGGCGGCTTGGAGGAGACCGACGCAAAAGGCCCAGCCGTCGGGCCAGCCGGACAGGGGCTCGAAGTGGCCGAAGATGTACTCGCCGGAATTGCGTCCGTTGCGGGCGAGGGCGAACAGGCAGACGACTAGGGCGATGAGGCCGGAGAATGTCCAGAAGATGGCGAAGGTCTGCTTGGTGTCAGCTGGGAGAGAGATAGGGGGTGAGACGTGGATATGTGTACATCAAGTAAAGGAAGCCAGCGGTTTCCTAGGGCAGAGGTGGCGTTGCAGAGTAGGGTGATGGCAACGAAGATGAGAAAGTGCTGGTATTTCTCCGGCTGGAAGATGCCGACGCCTGGCTCGGATTCAAACACGTTGATGCAGCCGACAATGAAGTCGGTTGACCCGAAATTCACGGCGAGGGTGATGAGGACATTCCCAGCTACGTAGGCCGCGCCGCAGACCCAGGAACCGGCTTTCCGTGAGCTTGCTGGGAGCAGCATGTATGTCTGGTGATATACGCCCCCTGCCGTGGGGTAGACGCTTGTGATCTCGGCGAGGGAGACAGCCACGCAGATGATGATGATCGAGGTAGCGAAGAAACCCCAGACGATGGCTGCGGGGCCTCCGTTGACCAGCGGGTAGTAGAGAGTGGTTGCGAGGCCGTAAGGAATCGAGGCGAGGACGAAGGCCATGAAGACGACATGGAAGGTGGAGCGGTTCCTCAGGAGCTCTCCTGTATAGGTGGTTACATTGTGGACGTCGGCTGTGGCTATGTGCTCTTCCTCTTTCTCCTCACTTTTCTTGACGGAATTTGAATCGTTGGCTGACGACATCCTGCAGGCAATCGATTGAATTTCTTGAGATGAGGGTCCAATCTAAGAGACTCTGCTGTGTACCTTACATCTGGACCCAGCCCCGGGCCCCCATTTGTACTATTTTGCCCTTGCCCTAAACATGAAAGATCATGGCCTCTGTCTCTATCTCAGGGCAGAAGGTCTGTCTTATCGCGGAGGAATAAGGTTTGGTTATCATAGTCAACTCTCGAAGAAGGAATATGACTGATATACAAAATCATTAGAGGGACTTGACTGTCCCGAGGCCTGCGCAAAACATTGCCCGATCCAGGGGTACTTATCCCAGGGGATGAAAGCCCTGACAGGCCCTGCTCGCCATCCATGACCTATTCTGACTAGCAATCGTCTCTATTCCTGATGCCTTTGACTCCAGGTTACTCCTCGGCCTTTCTGGTTCTAGACTGTACGGTTCACCCTCGTCTATGGCATATGCCATCGACTTACCTCTTATGGTCCGAGTAGCTCACAGCGAAAACATCACCCCTACCCATCAGAATATATCCGGTACGATATCCAACTGCTTAGCGACCGCTAACGCTACCTGTCTGATAAGCCAGCTAGAGTGGTTTATCCGCCACAGGCTAAAGAATACCATATTCTGGTCGAAGAGTCCGCAGGATTTCGCTGCTACCCCACTCCCGTCTACCTCGGGGCTCTAGATAACGATTCAGATCCTACGCATGAGGTCAGTAATTGAATGCAGACTGCTTGACACGATGTGACTACGGAGGTCGGAGGAAGACGAATCGGTCCCACAAGTACAACTGAACCGGTAGTCACTATGAACCTGGGAATATGCCTGAGATGGTACAAGGCAATAAATACCGACCTATGCTGATACCATCGATTGCTGGCATGCGATGAGATCATAAGGATCAAGACAGTGCGGAGTATTCTAGGATAGTTCTCCAAGTTCCAGTTCTGCGGAGAGATAAGGAGAAGCTCCTCCGCACTTGGCCCTAATCAAACAGGGGTCGACTTCCAGATGGGAGCTTATCATCCTCCGCTTATAGGGCCCAGATAAGCTGCAGACATTTGCGGAGATGAAGTGAAGTCTTGTTATCAGGCCAATAGAAACCATCTGTTTTCCAGGTTCCGGATGTCTTCCTCCCTCTTTTCAGTCAGGGTTCTCTAGAATATGACCCCAGGCCATCCTACATGCCTCACGGTCGTTACTAGACCCCACGCCGCAGCTCATCGCCGCAACAACGCTGTCTGTATAATGGATTGAAGATCGCATCTGTTAACTGGTGCAGAAGAAGATCTAGACATTTACTTCCTGAATTGGGCTCTCAGACTGGTAGAGTCGACTAAGGTATAGAGGCCTTATGTAGGGCTTCTCCGACGGCTTCTCCCCTCTGGTACCCTGGATACCTTTTCTTCTCAGTCACGGAACTGAGGTGGTCGGACATTTTTATCTCTAACTAGCTTCGGAATTAAGGCACTCTTCATAGTTCCCTGACAAGGCAATGGGTCACTTCTTAAGAGACATATTTGACGATGTAGAGTACAATCGTAGACGGTTGAATATTAAGATTGGACATTATGTAGGCACATAATCAATGATTATTTCCCCGTAATTCAGACTCTCGTAAGCTAAGTGACTACCTAATTGTGAGCCTGCTCGCTAGAATTGACTGGAAGCCAGAGCATCATTGGCCGCGTGCTATCTGTCTCCAACACCCTTCATCGCGGGCGGGAGAAGGGATCGTTGACTGGACTTATTTTCGCCTCTCTTGTCTTGGTTCATTGTCTTTGAATCTAAACCTAGAAAAGAAGCCAAGCCTCAAGTATAAGGTTTGCCGGGGTGGTGCCTATAATGTACATCGTGGATGATGCCATCTAAAGGGCTATCCAGATGTATACTCTACTCACACAGTTACGCAGCACGCACATAGCGAACAGTATTATAATGGTCTCCGCAAACGTTTACCATATCTAGTAAGCTTTTCAGTATAATGTGGATGGGAAACTGATACTCCAAGATATCCTGCAACGCGTTCAAGGTATAAGTATGGCCGAACCACACCACATCTGTCTGTCTCACGCTCCTCATCTCAAGTCTTCTTATCCCACTATCTCTCCCCCAAGTTCCCACCCCCCAGCTAGTCCAACATGCTTGGTGCAATTCAGAACCGCTTCCTCAACGGCACCAAAAACGCCCCCCTGGACGAAAAGAAACCCGTCCCGGAAGGCGTCCTACCGGCATCGTGGTACACCGAACCAGTCTTTCACGACTTCGAGCGTCGAGCCATCTTCTCCAAGCACTGGCTGATCACCACCCATCGACTGCGTCTTTCCGAGCCCGGAAGCTACCTGCGCTTCGACATCGCCGGTTTCGACTTCATCCTGGTCAAGAACAAGGAAGGCAAAATCCAGGCCTTCCATAATGTATGCCGTCACCGGGCTTATCCGATCCTTGACAAGAATGCTCCGAGTGAGGGGAAGAAGTCGATCTTTTCTTGTGGATATCATGGTAAGTCTTTCACGCCATGCATTCAGTGGATTGTTAGCTGATCGTTCTAGGCTGGTCGTATAATCTCGACGGCAAGCTGACCAAGGCGCCCAAGTTCGATGAGATGGCCGAGTTTGATGCCAACGAGTACAGCCTGTTCAAGATCCACACCCATGTCGACAAAGTCGGCTTTATCTGGGTGAACTTCGATTCCGCCGAGACGCCTGCCATCCCCTGGGAGAAGCTGCACGGCGGATCGGATGAGCAGCCACGGTTGGGAGACTTCTCTCTGGATGACTACGTCTACCACCGCACCTGGATCACCGAGGGCAAGTATAACTGGAAGGTGTACGGAGAGAACTATAACGAGGTACTACCTCCTCCATCCTCCTCCCCCTCCTGTATGTGCACACACTGACACAGAAATCCAGTGCTACCACTGCAAAGCAAGCCACCCGGGCATCAACCGGATCACCAACCTGGAACGCTACTCGGTCACCCCGCACGCCGGCCGCCTCGAGCACTTCACGCCTAACCGGGACGACATCAAGCCCGAGGACTTTGAGTTCTTCGGCTCCGGTGCCTTCACGTACAACTTTCCCAACTCGTCGGTCAACCTGTCGACCCCGTACTTCTACCTCACGCGCGTGCTACCGACCAGCGCCACCACCGTGCGCACCGAGTACCAAGTCTTCCGGAACCCAGCCTCGCCACAGGACGCTTTCGACCGGGCCGCGGAGTTCTTCGAGGGGTTCGAAATGGAGGACTATGATCTGTGCACAGGGGTGCAGCAGAACCTGGACCGGGGGGTCTATGTGCAGGGCCCGTTGCATGATAAGCGGGAGAGCGGCGTGGTGTATTTCAAGAACTTGGTCAATCAGCAGCTGCGCGAGCATTGGGAGGAGGAGGTCAAGGCTGGGGAGGAGATCTGGCCGGCGAAGAGGAGGCAGCAGTTGCATGCGAAGGTCGGCGATGAGGAGAAGTTTGCGAGAGATGTCTGTGCTTGTGGGATGAAGAGTCGGGCGGAATGTGCTTGACTTCTGAATGATAATTCCTTGGATTCTAGGTCAGAATGGAGTTAGATTTGCGTCTTCTGGAACAATTACTGTATGGATAATCCTGTAGGAGAGAGAGAGTATACCTGGGTAGGTAAGCTATGCTGAGGTACGACATTTCTGTCGTACCTCAGTCCTGTTAAGCTTCACACAGCCTTCTCTTCTCCCTCCTCTTCTCTCTTCTCTCTTCTTCGATAGTCTGCTTCATTCATCCTCATCTCCCAAGAACCACCATTCGCAACTCTCTTCCCCCTGACACACTCAACAACCCCGAACCTTGTCCTCCGAAACCACCAATCCCTCCACATTCTCATCAGACGAGAAGATCCAGGCCCAACTTCCAAGAGAAACCGCTCACGACAGTCCTCAGGAGGCTGTGCACGTTCAAAACCTCGATACAATAAGCAACAGCAACAACACCCAGCAAGCGAAGGAAGCCGGTAAACAAATGGAGCAGCATGACCAAGAAAACACTACCAACAGCAGCTGCGAGACTGCCAACCTTTCACAGGTAGAGATCCCGGCCTTGAGTTCCGGTGCTCCTCTTAACCGCTCGTGTTTGATGATGGTCAAGAGGACGAGGATGAGGACGAGATCACCGAAGGAGATTATTCGCACTTTGAATGGGGCCTCGATGAGCCTGAATTCGAGGGCTATCCGCCGTATTCGGACAATGAGGGGGATGGACCTGACGATGATGACGATAATGATTACTGGGATGCTGAGCCGGTGTTTGAGGGCTACTATGATGGGGATGGTGGCTATGATGCAGATGGCTGGTAGACGGGTTGGATATACAGGCTGTGTGTTGTAGGGACTGACGGTAGGGCGAGTAAGTCTCTCCCACGTCGTGTATTTCACTTTGCGCTACTGATAATGATAGAAGGGATCCAAGTGCACTTTGTAGGCCATTGGCCGAGTTCAAATCCTTGGTGTATGGTCGTTAGTACACTAATGCTCCAACCCATGCAGAATAGTGCAATGTTTGAAAGAGCGTTCCTCATGCCCTAGCTGCCAGTCTAACTGAACCTGATCTTAACTACTACTAGACTCGTCCATTTTTCGCAGAATGCCCTCCAGCACGGCGTTGAGCCTCGGAAAGCGATTTCGCGTGAAAATAACGGCTTGCTCGATCTCGGTCCTGGAGGTAACTACCTTGTCCGCCAGCAGCTTTCTTACAATCCCCGTATGGCCCGCCTGCTGCCGCTGCCAACAACCATTCAGTGTTGATGCCAGGATACTTCACCAGCGCGTTGACGATCTTCCAGTGTCCTTTCTCAGCTGCATGGGTTAGAGCAGTTTCGCCATCATCGTCGCCCGAGTTAACGATCCCAGCATCCACATGCCGATGGCGAAGGAAGGTCTTCACAACACCCAGGTGCCCATAAATAGCCGCGTTGATAAGGGGCGTCCGGCCCCTATGATCCTCCGGATTTGGATCGATGAACGGATCACTAAGTAGCAGGCGAACTGTGCTGTCGTGGCCATTTGACGCTGCCGCGTCAAGGGCAGAAGCCCCAGGGAGCACTGCTAGCCTCATGTTTTCGATATCTTTGATCCGAGGGTCCGGCTCAAATTCGAGTCGTCGTGTCCCCGACTAGCAGCCCACATGAGCGGAGTCGATCCGTCCGCACCCTTCGAATCCGGGTTTATATCGGGCCAGGACAAGACCTCTTCAACGATATTGTCATTGCCGCCAAAAGCAGCGTGCATCAGGATGTCGTTGGGGCTGCTGTCTACGACGTTGCGATCAATCGACGGGTGATTTAGCAGCAGCTGGAAGATAGACGCATCGCCGCAGGAAGCTGCGATAGCCAGGGGGGTCATATCATACTCCCCTGGGTTACGGCAGTTGACATCAACGTCTTTCCTCCGCAGAAGCAACCTGACGACCTCCGTGTTTCCTCGCTGTGTGGCTACGATCAGAGGGGTCCTCTGATCTCGATCTCGAGCATTCACGTCGACATCTTCGTGGTCTAGAAGAGCCTCCACGGCGTCACTGTGTCCAGCCGCCGCGGCGAGAAACAATGGTGTCTGCCCGCAACCAGGCGGATTTGGTTCCAAACCCAGGCTTAACAGGAGCTTCACGGCAGCCTGCTGTCCATTCCGTCCCGCACTATGCAAGGCGGTTCGGCCAAGAGCCTGACAAGGCATATTCGGGTCCACCCCACTTTCCACAAGTAGCTTGAGGGCCTAGGTATGTCCGCCAGCCGCGGCCGCATGAAGCGGAGGATCAACCCCCTCGTTTTCCCGGTCATCAAACAGAGCATCGGCCCCCTTGTCGATGGGGGGCTTCATATCTGACAGGCGACCCAGAGCCGCAGCCGCGACCAATGCCATGTTGAGGAGATACGGGTGGTCACGACTGACGGGATCTTCCGGATCCAGGGCACTCATGCCCAGGTGGAAGAATAGGTCGCAATTTCTCGAATACCCAAGGACAGCCGTGAGCAGGCCATTCGTGTAGGCGGTCCGGATCTCATCACGATCATCAGCATCATCATCATCCGACCGTGCCAAGGTCTCGACTGCCGTATCGATGACTTTGACCATTTCCGCAACGAGCGAGGAATTGCTCTCCGTCGGGAGAAGACGATCGCGTTCAATCTCGTGGGCCAGCAGTCGATGGGTCATGCGCATTACCGGGGCGCTCGGCGGGTCCAAATCCAGAGGTGTGTCGAAATACTCGCCGTCGATGACTTTCTTATCAAGAAGACGATCCAGCACCATGCTATTGAATGTTTCTATCTTCGTTAGCTTTTATATATAATCACACGGGAGCGTACATACTGCAGACCAACCGCAAGGCCATGAACCCCTGGATCTCAGGGCGCGACCGGGGCCAACCATTACTCCAGTATTGGGGGTATGCCCTTTTGAAGATGTCCCGTAACAGCTCGGGAGGGAGGCAGAGGAGAGCCATTCTGTTGTGGAACTGGTTGTTTACTGAAGAAATGCAGGCAGGAAAAAGGAAGGAAAGGAAAAATCTTCTTGACTGGCCAAGAGTTGAGAGTCCGGAGATGATTGTCACTCTCTACCAGACTTTCAGACAGCAAAATTGTTTATTCTCACGGCTCACTACTTAACACCGCCCGCCTCTACGGATGATTCCCGATTTGGAAGTTGAGGTTGACCGGGCGCGGTGTCTCCGTCGACAGGGTCACTACCGGGCGGTAACCTCACTTCTCTGTATGAAATCCGAGGCATAGTACTTATGATGCTGTCCTTCTCAATCAACGAGATATTTCAAGAGTCAAAAAGGTGGGTTGCTCTCCAAAGGAAGTCCCCTTTTGGACCAGGGATGGACTCCGCTGGTGGGCCACCGTGTACGTTGAGGTATTTCTATCTGAAAGCTTCCCCCCCCCGGGAAAGCAGATCATCACCACAATTGTACAGTAGGTATCTACAAAGCATACCGAAACGACGTGTTTTCCCCGTCAGTCAAGTCATCCAACCCATGTTCTCCCGTCGGTAAACCATACGTGCGGTCCCGTCTCCGGTTCTGAGCATCCATCAAAGCCCGGAATGCCTGCGCCATGACCAAGCAGATTGCGAAGCAAATGACAGTTGCTCGGAAGCCCGGGTCGTATCGTGGGGCATCGTTGCTGGAGATTCAAATCCATGAGTTAAAGCGCCCGGGGGTGCTTGATGTGAAGCCAAACCCATTCAAGGAGGAAGAGAAGGCCTACTTACGCATCGAATGTGAGAGGGCCGATGATATTTCCCAGGGAGTATCCGACAAACGTCCCCGCAGCCATCGTGGCCTTCTTTGTGTGCCCGGCCACGTTGGATGTTCCCATGGCGATACACTGAACCCAGGCGGAGGAGAAGAAATTAATGAGGTAGAATCCGATGATGCGGGCAGCACGCTGAGAGGAGGGGAGTTGCCATCTAGCTCCAAGAAATCGGGGGTCAGTGAGCGAGCAACGGCAAGATTCTGTCCAAACCGGAGGCAAGACATACATTAAGCAACTCCCTAGTATGACCGGGACGCATGCACCACTCACAACGTGAAGTCGTGAATTGGGGACCGTCCGCCCGATATATCCAGACCCGAGGACGCAAATAAAGGCCAACGCGCCAATCGGCATATTCAGCAACAAGGACTGGAAGACCGTGAACCCCATTCCATTAAAGATGATGGAGCCGAATGTGGTGGCGGCTCCGTTTCCAGAGCTCGAGAGGACGGAGAGGAAGAACACAAACCAGAAATGGTATGACCGGAGAGCCTCCCGGACTTGGTACCATTTGAAGTGACGGTTCTCCGCGCCAGCATTGTTGTTTCGGACTCGCTCGAGGAGGAGGATCCGTTCCTCGACGGTGAAGCCCTTCGCATCTTGGGGACTGCCCGGGAAGACAAACCAGAGGATGATCGACCACAGCAGGGTCGCGAGCCCCGCAATGAGGTACATGTATTGCCACGGGCGTAGCACGCCCCCCGTGATATGGCCCAGTCCGTAGTTGATGAGGGGAGAGATAATGTTCGATCCGCCGCTGAAGGAGTACCAGAGCGAGGAACGAAATACCTGCTCGGAGTGGGTATACCACATGCCGGTGCAGAGCATAAAGGCAGGCGAGACTCCGCTCTCAATCAGACCCAGCATGAAGCGGTTGATGAGCATGCCGGTGTAGTTGGTGCAGGCTGGGGTGCATAGGACCACAACCGCCCACAAGAAACAGATGGCCGGACAGACTTTGCCGACCGTGAATCTCTGGGACAACCAGGAGATCTAGAAGTCATGTTTAATAGAAGTCTCGACCTCGAAGAGGGTTCGAACCGCGGGACAGCGTACCGGATAACAGCCAGCCATGTACCCGAAATAGAAGATCAACGAGACCCACGAGTATTTGAGGCCATCCTCCAGATCCAGATCCTCCCTCAACCCGAAGATCGCCGCTTGACTGAGGAGCGCCTTGTCGTAGTATTGGAGAGCATATGTGAAGCACATCTGTGATCGGTCAGTTGCTGATGTACATGGATATTATGGGACCCGAAAGGCATTTCTTACCACCGGCATCAAGGACCGGTCGATTTTGCGTAGCAGCCTCCTGTTTGTCTCGTCATCAAGGACAGGGGCACCGGGAGCACATGCGGCCCCCACTTCAAGATGATTACCCTCGATGGGATGCTTCACCGAATCTGTGGGGTGATCGATCTTGAGCTCAGACGACATGGTGAAGTTGCAGTTGGCGAAGAGAGAAGAAGGCCCGGTTCCTTTCCACCCAGAGCCCTATGACCCAACATGAATATATCCATATATATGTATGGAGGGCTTGGACGTTCCCCGGACGTACCCCTCTCCATACGCACTATCATTGAAACGCCGGACCTAGACGACCGTGCACCTCCGCCTTGGTCGGTGAGAGACAATTGGCGGGGTTTGCGGGGGAAAGCTTTCGTTCTATCCACTTGTGAAGCGGAGGAATCCTTTTGGTAACATATAAGACCGCGATTCGTTTTTAGAGGCATCCCCCAGTTCGCCAGGAGTCGCCGATCTATTCCATCTATTTGTGGAGTTCATAGTCATGGCACCGGAAGAGGGAACCCCAATCCCAATCCCCTCCGAGGGCTTTCTATCTCGAGGTCTCTTGCAGCCTTTGGGGCCGGCAGCGTGACAGGGGTAGGATTGGCTCTCTGGCAATTTCCCCAGACAGCCTCTTCTTCTTCTTCTTCTTCTTCTTCTTCTCAGATCCAGAGCTCGGGCGCTCGGAAGTATGCCAATAAGGAAACCATGCTCAAGGTATGCTCGACCATCCCTAGACGTTTTGACGCAGGGTGCTGATCGCGTCCTTCTGCGTCCTTCTCCGGGGGGCCAGGGCGTTCAAGCTTTGTCAGATGCACTGGGCCCAGAGTCCATCACCACCGATCCAGACGACATTGACTTGCATTCCCATTCGGATGTGTCGACATCGCATTGTGCAGCAAGATCCGTAGCCGTGGTGACGCCGAAGAGCACCCGGGAAGTCTCGGTCATTGCGAGGATATGTTCTGAATATAAGATTCCAATGAGTAA
>MU628796.1:0-16723 GCA_025688805.1 Aspergillus egyptiacus
AAAAAAAAAAAAACCAAGCTACTCCTCCATAGATTCAACAGCACCATCGCCCCATAATCCTTCGATCTTGAACTCCGCCGCCCACTCGCTGACAATCTGTCTCGTGTCGACGCCCGGCGCGGCGGTGTTGGAACTGGCACTGGCATCGGCACCGGCACCCGTAGCCGGCGTGTCGATGACCTGCAGGACAGGCGGGGTCGCCCAGCCCTGGATCCGGCCGTCGCGCCAGTCATTGACGACCGTCATGGCTGCGGCTTCGAGGTTGGGGATTCCGCGCTTACCTAGACGGCCGCGTTTGCGGGCGACCTGGACGAGGAAGTCGTTTGTCTTATCGGCGGCGGAGTTGCCCGGGTAGAGCGTTGGGATGCCGTAGACCTGGAGGAGTTTGTTGAGGAGAGTCTCGGAGGAGGAGAGGCGTTTGAGGAGGAGGGAGACGGCCGGGATCGGGTCCTCGATTTGCTTAGGAGGGATGGCGTTGAGCAGGATGAGGCGGGCCTGCTCATCCTGCTTCTTCTTGGCGGTCTTTTTCTCGCTGGTGTTGGGGAAGACGATTCCAGGGGAATCAATGAGCTTGAGCTTGCTGTCGAGCTTCACCTCGCGGAGGTTGGTGGTGACCCCGGCTTCGGCCCCCGTGGGGCAGGCGTTACTGGAGCCCTTGCTCATGCGGGCTGTGAGGGCGTTGATGACGGAGGATTTGCCGACGTTGGGGTACCCGATGACGCCGACGGAGATGGCACGCTTGAGGCCCTTGTTTTGCGCGTAAGTCTTGAGCGCGCGGAAGAGGGTTTCCGACGTCCCCTTGACGGAGAGCTGCTTGTGGTCGAAGCTGTGGGCGTTGCCGGCACCATTGGAGGCCTTGAGCGGGAGGGTGGGGAAGTAGCGGCGCAGGTGGATGAGCCAATTCTTGAGCACCGCCGGAGGGACGAGGTCGATTTTGTTGACGATGAGGATGAGCCGTTTCTGCCCGCCGTCGGCGGCCATGATCTCGCGCTCGACTTCCTTGGACCGGGTGCCCTCGGGGTCACGCGCGTCCAGGACGTAGAGGATCACGTCGGCCGCCTCGACGACCTTCTTGAAGACCTTGTCGAACGCCCGTCGTGAGCTCTCCTTGCTCACAAGCGTCGGCGCCTCGTCGCCATCGTGTTCCTCCTCGTCCTCCTCGCTCATGCCGTCCATCTCGTCGTCATCGTCTTCATCCATCTCGTCGTCGTCCTCCTCACTCTGACCCTCATACTCCGCCGCCCTGGCCCGAGCAGACGCAAGCAGCGCAGCCATGGGATTCGACTCATCACCCATATCCTCATCCATTTCGTCATCCAGCATATCCTCATTCATATCCGCCATCTGGTTCGCCGCATCCGCACCCTCGCTTTGTGCATCACCCTTCTTCATCGCCAGCCGCCTCGCACGAGCCTCTTCCCGCATCCGCTCCTGTTCCTCGGCCTTCAACCGTCTCCGTTCCTCGATCTCCTGGAGCATCTTTTCCTTGTGTGGGAAGAGGTTGGGGATGCCGGGGTCCTTTTTGATTTTGGAGCGCCATTCGGGGTTCTAAGCCATTATAGTCAGCCACCTATTATCCACCAGGATAGACACTAGAATATTGGGTGTCATACCTTCTTAGCAAGCTTCCTCATCTTGCGCTGTTTCGCCGCAGAGGCTTTCTCAATCTTGTGGCGGAGCCGGACGGGCGTCCGCTTCGAGTTTTTGCCTGACCGGTTAGTCGGACATCCATGTTCACTGGAGAAGAGGGAAACATACCCAACTTGACCATTTTGACTGGGTTTGAATGTTTTGTTTGGATTATCGAATCCCACCGCCAAAAAGTCGCTGGAACAATTTTTTGAAAGATTTCCCGCGCTAAGATAACCGGAACTGGGTTTCGCCGATCTCCGAGATCGCTCTGGAGGACAGAGGATGTCTACCTAAGTTATTATTATTTACTACTTTGCAGAAGTCCTAATAAAAGTTATTTATTTCTTGTCATTCCACTTTATTACAGAGTCCTTTTTGCGTTTTTAGACCAGTTGTCTACTTTGTTCACACGCTCGCTGCCCTGTTGTCACCATGGCCACCTCCGGCTCATTCTCTGCCCCCCCTCAGACCCTCACTTTTGACGGGCTGCTCTCCGACTTTGATGGTACTATTGTTGACTCGACGGATGGTAAGTGGCTGATCCTGCGTCGCAATCTGATGCGATCTGAGAGCATTCGTTATAAAATGCCGTACACATTGTGGCAATACTGAAATTCGTTCGCTCATCAGCTATTGTCAAACACTGGCACAAGTTAGTCCCCGGAACACGCTTGAGAAGTGGAAGCAAGCAAGACGGAAATTGAATTCAGGCTAATTACCTTCTCCATATAGAATCGGAGCAGAACTCGGCGTCGACCCCAAGACCATCCTGGCTACCTCCCATGGCCGGCGCAGTATCGATGTGATGAAGCTGCATGACCCAGCCAAGGCCAACTGGGAATGTAAGTGCATTTCTCGCACGTATGTCCAGTCTTCTCTGTTAACAAATTTTTTATCAGACATCAGCTACATCGAAGGCCTCATCCCCAAAGAATACGGCTCCGACGCCGTCGAAATTCCCGGCGCGCGGTCTCTCCTCTCGGCCCTCGACGACAGCAACGCAACCTGGGGCGTTGTTACATCCGGAACACGCGCCCTAGTCGACGGTTGGCTGGGTGTTCTCGGTCTCACACACCCCAAGATTCTCGTTGTTGCGGAGGATGTGGAATTGGGCAAGCCCGATCCGCGCTGCTATCTGCTGGGACGGAAGAAACTGGGTCTGGAGCATTCGTCTTCGCTCGTTGTCCTTGAGGATGCGCCGTCGGGAATTAGGGCTGGAAAGGCTGCTGGGTTTACGGTAATTGGGTTGACGACTACCCACTCCCTGGAGCAGCTCCAGGAGGCGGGGGCGGATGTGATAGTGGAAGATTTGAGGAGCATTACTGTCAAGGGTGTTGTTGATGGACGCATCGAGTTGGAGGTCCGGAATGCCTTTCAATAAAGGGGCGTTCTATGGGCAAGGCCATTTTGTCGCGCGTACGATTCATGAAATAGACGCTATAGATGATAAACAGCGCTACCGTGTATAGATACTTGGAGCCTGTACTTGCTTTGAGATGTGACGTATCCAAGTAGACCATGGTAGAGAGCCTTGCATGGACGCAAGGCTTCCTCTGCCGGCTTCCTTTCCGAGTCTCGAGGGAGAAAAAAAAAGGCGTTACGGGGTGACGGATTGCCGATTAAGAACCCCTTTACCGTATCCGACAGGAGTTCCCGTCGGCTCGATGGGAAACAGATGAGGCATCTACAGTCGCGGCAGAGGAAGGGAGCCGGATTTGGATGTACTGGAGAACCTCGTCTAGGTAGGTCCACGGATTTCGATCTCTCAATCACAATCTCCGCACAAGTCGGTGTAGAACCGATGGCTCAGCTGCTAGGAATCAAAGGAAGCTCGGAAAACTCTCTGCACCGCCTACGAGCGGAGAAAGCCTACAGACAGCTCTGAGGCGGTTGCTGCATATCCCGATCTTCGACGTGCGCGGGTGCGGGAGCGGCCATCACCTGCGGTGGGCGCTTTCTAACCCTTTTCTGACATGTCTTATTGTTAACCCAAATCGTAAGTCAAAACGCAGTATCCACAAAAAGCTTTCCCTAGAGGCTGAGACGGGAAGCTGGGCCCTCACCGACAAACTGGGCAGCCGGGCCCAGCGTTGGAAAAACAGCTTGGATGTTGGTTGCTATGGGAGCGAGTTTGGAGTTCAGTGACAATAAACTGTAGCACTCAGAATGCATAGATACGGCACCTGCAGAAGAGGATGGTCAGTAATTGATGAACCCCCGAAAAAGCAAAACAAGGGCTCAGACGGCCACTGCTGTTGAAGAAGCAAGCTGTGCAATCTGGATACGGGCGATATCTTTGTTTCCACCATCGTGTGTCCTACCACACCATGGTATAGAAGCTCTGTTTCCAGGGGTTAAGATGCAATATAGCGACCAAGGGCGTCCTGCTTTGTTTATACAGAGCCGGTAAAGTTCTGGAATCTTGGTGTGTTTGGAAAGGATCCAACACATCAAGTCAAAAACGAGGCAAGCTCGGCCGGTCGGTTCCCTTCTGCATTATAGAGACAGCTTCGGCCGCGCCTTCAAGTTACCTGCAAGGGATGCTGCAAGATGAGTAATCTTCCTGGATGAGGCCATGGTCTCTTCTTCCTTCCCCGAAGTTACCATTTTTGCCATGCAACCTCAGCCGACGGTCTCCGTCCACATTGACTTTGGATGGGGAAAACATCCAGGGTTCGCACAGCCGGAAGCAAGGAAGTGAAAGCTCGGGAGTAGTTTGATCAAGCCATGCTCCAAGTGGCAACTATTATATGAGTTTCGCGGCTTGCACCATGTACATTTGCATGCACAGCCTGTTACGGCATATAGTCCGTCTGACTAGACAGTGTTCCTAAGAGTCCAGCCTCCAAGCCGCGACGACAGCAGAAGACATAAATGCACGGCGTCTTTTCAAATGCGCAGGGCCCGAGTGTCCGTGCACGACCGCAGGATGGCCATTGATAAGGGAGCTGTCAACAAAAATAGCCGCGCAGCGTTGTGCACTGTCGTACGGCACCGATATTGTCCAAGGAGCCCTTGGGAATCGTGAAGAAAGATCGAAAGTCGAGGCAAACTCCTCTTTTCCCCATCCAGTGGCTAAGTTTCTCCGCCTATCAATCGGCGCTATTGTCACGGCGTGACAAATCCGGGAAGATCCTGGTCAGCTCGGAAATATGTCGTGCTTCAGCTCCTCTGAGCTTGGACAGCTGGGGAGCTATCATGACCCTGCAGGAAAAGCCGTCGAGAACTCAGCCCGAAAACGGAAATTGCGGACAATGCCAACTGTACCGCCACATACGAAGTCTTTGCAGAAAGCGGTGGGGCTGCTATTGGACCATCTTGTGGCGTACTCGGCGCTGCTGAATCTGATCTGGTCGTCTCTATGCAGTGGAATTACAGCGAGCACAGTGGTCCGTTATAGTCTGACAGGTGTAGACCCCCATCGCGCTTGCATTGTGGCCGGGTGGTGAGTCGTGATTCGAGGATAAGCTGTCCGTTTTACATAATCTTGGTGACTTCAACAAGGCACCACAACTGGGCATGACCGCTCTTACCCTTGTTATGGAGCACGCTGGTAGGATCCATGAGGACGTGGACACGCTGAAAAATTACAGTCACACCGAAGGATGCTGCGTCCGTAAAGAGCTCATGGAGTGATTGACAATGATCAGACCCAGGGGGCTGGGCGGATCAGACGGAAGTGGCGGACGGGATTCAAGAGCAGATCATTCCGATGCCAAGGCATAACCTTATGCCAACAGGTAAATTAGCGCAGAACGACGTCTGACCACTGTATACGTACTGACCGAGGCCCGAGTGAGACGTACGTACGGAGGAGTCACTTTTGGGGCAACTTCAAGTGTGAGGTGTACGCCGGAGCAAGTGTGCTTCAACCTCGCAAGCTCTGGAAACCACGCTCATTTTGATGCTTCTCGGGGGTAATTTTATTCCACCAAAGTTCCAGCTCCTGAGAACTGGCTCAAGATGCGCTAACGGACCCTTCCCATTATACGTAAGTGAATTTGCGTCCTTTGAAGTAAGAATGCAGAGCGTGCGCTTCGTTGGCGGGATCCCCACAGGGTTTCCGTCGAGATCCTCGTGCAGCGCTTGTTTCTGCTTTGTCGTATGCATGTCGAAGCACACCCTCAGATGTGATCTAGGGTGATCGAATTACTGATTGGTTTGAAGGTAGAAGAAGGTTTACTCTCGGAGTACTGTATGTGAGTCCATTGGCTCAGGACGCACTACAAATTTCGAGTCAATGGCCGGAAGTTGCTCACGCTGCCTCGAGCTTGCCACTGCACAGACAACGCACATAAGCACGTGAGGCATAATCTGTTCAGTTGAGCTGAACTGAGAACCGCCGTTGCCTATCTTGCCCAATGTTAAATGAGGCGCGCACCGACAAGCTCCAAAGGTAGTCCGGTATCATTGAATCAGGGTAGGCACCGACGGCAGGGTGACGGAAACTTGTGCAATACTAGCTATGTAGGGTCATCCCTGTGACTGAGATCAAGTTGAACTCGAACCAGCATTCCCCATGTCAAAAACCGATAACCAGGCTCTGCGAGTCTAAACTTCTGACCCTAAGGCACAGCGCCGAAGCGCCGGTAAGGGCCTACCGTTTGTTTGGGATAAATGTGAGTTAGATTGCCAATCAGACTTGCCATATGCGGCAGGATTGAAGATTCAAAAGAGCCACAATAGACGCGAGATTAGAGGAATACATGCAGAAACTGCTCGAATATCGGCTTGAGTGACTGCCGACCGAGACCCGCTCAGATCGTATATGGTGGTTTCGAAGCAGCGAGCCCCTAACATGTTCGGAGGTCGAACATCTCGCGGTGCATATCGAGTGGTTTTGGACTGCTGCTGCGTAACCGCTGCGCTCCGTGCGGGTGCTCGAGCAGTGTCATCATTAGCGTCGAACTTGAGCAGGCTGACAGTCTACATCGTGACACCGCGGCGTCGTCTGGGTCGAAAGCCCGGACATCCTATGTGCGAATGGAGAGGATACGACTCCTGTGTACTTTTGGGTTAGCCCCAGGAACTCTAGGAGATTATTCAAGTAGCGGTCCCGGCCTCTAGCGCTTAATTCGAGTTTCGAGAGGGCCAAAAAGCATAAGATGGAGAAAAAGTTTACCAACAGATGACACAAATCCCGGTTCTGATCGGCATGATCTGTCGACTATTGAATTTAGTGGGTCTTGGCTTGTGCAGCCACGCTTTTGCAGGGCAGGAGGATCCTCCATTTGCGACCTTTTTGTCATTCCGCATCCCAGGATCCCCTTCAAAGCCGTTGGATGATTGGCAGATCCAGAAGATCAGGGCCACCGCGTGAGAAGGATGACAGGCATAGCTGGCGATCCGTGCTGGAGACGAACTGACTCGGGAGTTGCCTCAAAGTTCCGCGGACCTCTAGGAAGCGGCTGAGCTGAGCGCTTAAGTCTCAAGAGCCAGATCATGTCATCAGCAGAGAATAAGAGTTATGATCCTATAACTTCTGAATCGAGTTAAAGGGGTCGGGCCTTACGAAGCCTGATGTTCCTTTAGCCCGAGAATGAGGCTAGAGCGGAGAGGGAAAATCCCCGCTTTCACGGATGGAGTACATGGGTGCTGACTATTGAGTCCTGAAACCCGGACAGCTCCAAACAGGCAGACCAAGGCCCAAACCCACCGTTTTGGGGCTGCCGCCACGATTGTTTCGCAATAGATGCGGTGTAATGCTGGACGAGCTTTTTTGTCCGAGAGACTGGGCGAGCCGGAGTCGGGGGAAGGGTACGGAGGAGTTCGTAGTGAGTGCAGGGGAGGCGGCGAGCAGCCCAGCAAGAGCTCCCCCCGATCAGCTGCCACTGCCAAGAACGGGCAGCTGTTGACACTAACCCGATTGGGAATATGTAGTTCCAGACGGGATCGGACCTCGTTCGGAAAGCTCACCTTCAGTTCCCGTGACCCCCCTAAATTCATGATTCAAGTTCCGATTATTATTCCTATTCCTCCTAACCCACCCTCTCTGGAGCCTTGAATCTCTCTCTGAGTCCTGAGTGGTGCTCACAGCTCCAGACCTCCTCGCCCTCGGCCGGCGGGGAGTCGGGGACTGGGGTGCTCTCCTTGGTTCCTCCGCTTCCTGGATCTTGGAACACCAGGAACACCCGGCCACGGGAGGTTTGATCCACCCCCAAGGTGAACCGCGTCAATCTTTTCCAACAGGTCCAGGTCTGTTAATGGTTGTCATTATTACATCCATATTGCTGGATTGCCGGCTAACTAATTCGACGATCAAGTAAAGCTGGTGATTCACATCGCAACTACGATGACGAGCGATTACTGGTTCCTCAGGCTGGACGCTAATGCAGGAACTGATCATTGATGAAGCTCGGAGGAACAACTCCAACTCGCCACAATCCCAATTTTCTTGTCAATCATCCGCGAGTAATTAGATTCTGAAAGGTAACAAAAAAAAAGAACTCAGTCAGGACTCAGAAGTGACAACAGGATATGGACTTTTCTCAAGGGAGGGTTTCCAGAAAGAATCGTCCCGAAAGGAGGCCCCATGGGCGCCCCTTGATACTGATTTCATTTTCTTCCCACATGGCGTAATGACGCTATACTTCAAAAAAAAAAGAGACAAGTACAATTGGACACGAAAGCTCCTGAACTTAGTACAACCACAGAGGCTAGGAAGGGTTCATCAAGGCGGCACGAACCCTGCGGGTCAGCAGTGCATCATCAAGATGGGCCCGATGATGATGATAACCACAAAAAAAGCAAGTCAGCACAACCTAAAGGAGAAATAGGAAAGATGGTGAGAAAAATCCAAGATAAGAAGCGGAAGAGCAGGTGTTTGTGCCGTGACCGCCACAGAGCAGGCAGCCCAGTAGTACAGCTGAGGCAGTAAAAAGGTAGCCAGATTGTGCCCACTCTCTGGTTCAGGCCAAGATCAGGCCAGCAGGTCGGGGGCCGGTATTATTATTATTGAACCCAAAACCAGAACCCCTGGACTGGCGCTCAGACGAACCATGCGAGTACACTATGTGCTATTATTATGTACTGTACTAGCTGCACCTGCTGCTGTCTTTACAACTTTAAAGAAATCTAGCATAGATAGCTAGGACAATAGATGAATACTTTATCTGTGCATTCAATTCAGCCTGGATGGAATTAGAAGCAGAAGTTGAGATTGGAACCTTACTACCTACCAACCTTCAACTGGGGAGAATAACAATACGTCCGTACTGTAAGGTCTGTAAGGCAGATACGGCTGCACCGACAGTCTGCAGTTCCCGACTCCGAGGGCGTCGATCAATCCAATCACTTTTCTTTTCAAGTCCCCGTATCTTTTCTCTCCTTCTCTCCATCTCGCTGTCTCTCTCTCTTTTTTTCTTTTTCCCACATCAACCTACTGTCACTGCTCCCGTTTCCCTATTTCGTTCTCCTTTTTTTATTATTTCCTAATTTTTTTAATTGAGAAAATACCCATTCCTTAATTTTTAATTTTCCTTTTTTTTTATTCTATTTTCTGCTCTGCAGTCGCTCCCTTCCTTTCCCTTCTTAGTTCCCTGTTGTCGGAATTTATACCTGACCCCCCTCACCTTTAATCCTCAGTCCCATCCCGCTGCAAGTATAATAATATATATCCACAAGTCTTCAGCTCTAGTCACTCCCTGATCCTCTCTTCCAAAGCTCTCTATCCATCTATCTTTCCGCACTTCAGATTCCTCCACACCCTCACCCTCACCCTCACCCTCACCCTCACCCTCACCCTCACCCTCACCCACGCCCACGCCCATCATCTATCGCCCCGTCAGTCCGAGTATACCTAACATAGACCTGCATTGTCCTTCCGATAACCTGCCTTCACCGACTATTCTGTCCTTCGAGTCGTTGCGACTCACTACCACAAACCATGAACTATATCCACCATCCATACCAATTTGCCAGCCATGCAGGCATGCCAATGGAGCAACAGCACATGGCCTACGATCCGTCCATGGTTCACCCAGCCATGATGCACCCAATGGATGGATACCTCTACCCTCACCCTCCTTTTGACATGGTCGACTACTACCACCAACCGATAATGGACTACGAAGAATATGCCGAAAACCTTTCGCGGCCGCGCTTGACCAAGGAGCAGGTTCAGACTCTGGAGGCTCAGTTTCAAGCCCACCCCAAGCCCAGCAGCAATGTCAAGCGTCAACTAGCGGCTCAGACAAACCTCAGCCTCCCTCGCGTTGCTGTATGTACTTACTTCCATCAATCTGAAGTACCAGGATCTAACTAACGTACTTGGGCAGAATTGGTTCCAAAACCGACGGGCCAAGGCAAAGCAACAGAAGAGACAAGAGGAATACGAGCGGATGCAAAAGGCAAATGCGGAGGCCGAGGAGGCCGCCAAGGGGAAGTCTGAATCCCCAGAGACTTCAAAGCCTGCCGAAGCTGGTGATGACAAGAAGCAAGATGATAGCAAAGCCTCTTCTACACCCAAGTCAGAAATTTCCACTTCTGGCGACGAGGGGCAACCGTGTGATTCGAAATCAGCGCACCAGCAGACCCAAAATGAGGCTGCCCGTGAAGCCAGTCTTGCTTCCCTTCAGCGAGCCTTGGACGCCGCCACTGCTGCTCAATATAGCCAAACCGGCAGTGCCGAGGGCTCGGTATCGCCAACCACAATGCCGATGGACATGGGAAAGGACGCTGCCCTCTGGACAACAACGGCAGAATCACTGTCTGTTCCTGTGCTGGACTCGCAGAGCTCTGGTTACCGCAACTCCAGCGAGGCGGAAGCTCCTTACAACGCAATGAGTTATGCGCTTCAGGCAGATGTGGCCGTCACTCGACGTGGATCTTCAGATACTCTTGCCCAGTCATTTGAGGGCATCGGAATCAACACCAGCTCTCAAGATAACCGCGACCGGACCCCTTCCTGGAAAGAAGCTGGCAAGGAGCTTGATCTTGCTGCCCGCAGAAAGCGACCTAGGCCTGCCGCAATTGGCACGTCGCGGTCATCTTCAATGCTGGGTTCTTCGACCATGCCCTCTACCACACGGGTGCCCAACTACGGCACAGTGAAGCACTCTAAGTCTGCTCAAAGCTTGCGGTCCGGCTACTCGGGTGTGCGAAAAGCATCCGTTCAGCGTTCACCCTTGAACCTGTCGACCTTTGCCGAAGCTGGAGTCCTCAGCTCCGCAAAGGCGGAATTGTCAACCATGCTGCAGCCCGTCACGGCCGGAGGGTTGGCCCCGCCCACCCCCTTGACTCCGGACGAGCTACACAATCTGCTGCCTAATACCCCTGCTGCTGATGGCTACTGCTTGTCCGCGCAACCAACTGCTCACATGTTCCCCCCCACAACGCAACCCATGCCGATCAACATTTCCTCCCCTCCAGGCACCCCGCTTGAGATGGACATGATCTCGCCGTACCAGTATCAAGGGGTCGCGCCGCCCATGTCAGCGCCCGCTCACTACACCTCGTTCGCGGACTACGCTTGCGATAATAACCTCTCAGCAAGAAGCTGGGAAGCCACTTCGATGCCCTCCCCGGAGGCCTCTTTCCCGGGCCAGTGCCAGATGGAGATGTCGATGTCATACGAGCAGGCCCTCGAGCAGAGCCACTCGGAGAGTGGGTCTCCTTTCGGTGAGGCGGAGATGCGAACGCCGGGGGACTCCAAGGCGACGGAGTTCCATCTCTACGAATTTCCGGACCAAGAAGAAGCCCACCGATTCGTGGCGCAGCAGCTTCCGGCCCAGAAACCCAAGGCGTACACATTCGCCGACAACCGAACGCCGAATAACTTTGGCTGATCTTCGCATATTTCTTCTTTTCCACCATTCTTCTTCTTCTGTTGTACTCATAAAAGGCCTGCCGTATATTATATTCGGACTGTTGGATATTGTTGATTCCCGAGCATTTTCACTTGGTGTCTTGTTCTTCTCGGAGTTGAGGG
Source organism: Aspergillus egyptiacus (assembly GCA_025688805.1). Taxonomy (NCBI): domain Eukaryota; kingdom Fungi; phylum Ascomycota; class Eurotiomycetes; order Eurotiales; family Aspergillaceae; genus Aspergillus; species Aspergillus egyptiacus. Next base: position 11,561 of record MU628796.1, read on the forward strand.
TCTGCATCATTCTATCTCATTTTAGAAGCGGGTTGGACATAGGAGGCTTTTATTTTACGTATATTACCAATACCTTATTATATTAGATTAATAAATAATCTCGATGACATACAAATACTTCATTTCGGAGCTTTATCCTTGCAGCCTCGACATAAGTCACAACAAAAAGTACTCCTCCGTACGTACTTTATCCCACCAGTTCAGCACGCAGAAGCCTGCCTACTCTTCGACCTGGATTGTATCGACTTGGTCGGCCTCAACCTTAACGAGCCACACTTCCAAGAGTCTACTCTCCAAGTCAAGTCAACGCGCATGCATACGAGCTCACCCGGGCCAGGTACGTCCCTCGCGAACCTAATCCATCACCCCTTTCTCTTTCCAACACAGTACCAGTTTTCGCACTGCCTTCTAACGCCGCATCCACCACGAAGCTCTACTCTCCACCCTCACCTCTGCCTGACCCTCCGCGCCACCATCTTCGCACTGCAAGAAAGGCATCAAATCAACAGTTGCCCCGGCGCAAGCTACTTCGAACAAGATAACCCCAACCCAACACAGGCCAGATCCCCAGATCCATTCCATCTAATCCTGTCGACGACGGCTTATGTCTCCTTCCTGTCCCCTATCCCGTCGGAAATCCCAATTCCCCACCGTCAACCGAACCCGAACCCGCACCCTGAACCGAGTCAATGACTACTAATAGAATATAGATAGAAAAGATCGAATATACCCAGTCTGTAAAATCAGCCTGATCCCCCGCCCCGACGACCGTCTTACGACAGTTGCAAGGACGAGACACGGAGATCCTGAGCTCCTGAGTGAGCCCATGGATATCCGAGAGCTCTACTACCTTAAGGTTTCGTATCTAGGTAGGGCTAACTCGTCTACGGGGCTAGCTAGTTAGATACCTAATCACGAAAGGTACCGGACACCAATGCTGCAGGGAACGCAAGGAAGCTTATACATACATACGCATATATATATATATATATATATATGTATTTTCATTCCCGCCTACACAGACCTAAGAAAATAGCTATATATATATATATATCTAGAGAGAGAGAGAGAGTGAGAGTGAAAAATGATGGACACTACTTTTCCCCCTCTCCCGCTAGAATCCCACTGCACTCACTCCTTCACAGACACAAACGTTGACACAACACAGCCCTCACAAGATGAGGCAAGACAAGACAAGGCAAGACCAGTTTCTTCAGACATCCAAGCATGCCTATATATCGCCCCACGTTGACGGGGGTCTGCCCGAGGGGGTTGTGGAGGATAATGCAATGCACTTCTGCAGCGCGACCACTAAGGTGCCGGTAGTAGGTAGGTAGGTAGGTAGGGAGATAGGTAGGTATATATGCACCAGAAAATCCTAACAGAAGACCTACTACTACATCGTAATCAGGAAATTTAGCACCCATTGCGTAGTTCGTCCTCCGAGTCCTACCTCCTTATCTCAGGTACCATAGGTGTAGAATACTAGGTGTGGGTCCCCAGGGGTCTTGAATAGTATAGGTAGGGAGGGAGGGAAGAGCATAGGCCCGATGATCGATGAGGAGGCAAACGGATGTGAGGTGATAAGAACTTGGACGAGACCATGGTCTGGTAAGAGGGAGGTAATCGACAATGCCATTATGGTTATGTGGTAGTCTATGCGACAGACGAGTTCAATCAATTTAGAGAGGTCAAATATAAACTTGAACCATGATCAGACATGCAATGCAGCTGGTAGGGGGGGTACTGGAACCTCATGGGAATAAGAGAGGAGAAAGTGAAATGATGCAAGATAATCCAATCAGAGGACGCCTACCCTATAAACAGCACAGCGACTACCAACATTATCTGACCGGTCCTCTATCGTAAATAATGCACAACGAAAAATATAAAGAAACGGAGTCAAACGGTGCCGAGCTCCCGAAACATTATCAACAAACACAACCGGGTATAACATGGGGTATTTCAAATGAAATGCACAAATTAGGAACCTCAATCCCCTAAAAGGCAAGTCAAGTAGATAGGAGCAGTGTATAACACGAAATGCAACCAATTGGAGAAGGAAGAAAAGAACAAAGGTAACAGGAGGGCCGAGTCAGATTTACTCCACTCCCGAACGCCAGAGACAAGGTCAAGTCGTTAATAGGTTGACCAGCCCGGCTGTGGATGACCCGGTTGCATTTGTGGGTTGGGCCAACCTGGCATGGCTGGGTTCATCATCATCCCAGGTTGTTGAGGAGTGCCGGGCATGAAATGCTGGCCGGCAGGGCCATGCTGCGATGGATACATGCCTCGAGCCGCCATGGCAGGGTACGGTCCAGCGCCGCCGGGAAAGCCCATAGGCGCCATGGACTGTTGCTGAGGCGCCTGTGGGTGATGCATGGCATATGACTGTGGCATCTGCGGAACGGATGGGCGGACTTGGTTACGCGGAGACTGCGAAGGATGTTGTTGCGGCATGGTGTGTGTAAGAGGAGAAGCGGTCTGTTGTTGAGACGACTGCGGCTGCGGCTGCGGCTGGAGTTGGGAAGGATACTGGGGGATGCCTTGCGGATTGGAGGATAGAGGTGAAGGCTGAGGCTGAGGAGGTGGCTGACCCCACATCTGCTGCTGAGGCTGAGGGTAGTAGGGCGGTTGGGGTGTCATGGCCGGGTTGGACCGCTGATGCATTAATTCAGGGCGAACAGGGGGCATTGCGCGAATGGGCGACTGCGCCACAGGCGGTTGGTGCATGGCAGGTGGTTGAAACCCGGCTTGGCTGGGGATCATCGGAGCTTGTGGCATCATATTCGGCTGCGCTGGTGTCGAGCCCAGAATACCAGCTGCTGACAGCCGCGGAGACTGCAGGGGCTGAGCCACGGAAGTGGTTGGTTCGATCTGTCCAGGCTGCGACTGCGCTGCCGACTCGGGCACCTCACGTTGCTTCGCGTAGAACTCCTCCAGTCCCTTTTGACGAAAGTTGCGTTGATTCGACAAGAGTTTGTTGAAGTCCGCCGTATGCGTCGCCTGGTTCATGATTTCAGCCCCAGAGCTGGGTTGCGATCGATCTTGGTACGGCTGGCCGGTCAGCTCCTGTCGCGCTCGAGGCATGCTATTGTACTCGCGCAAACGGGGATCATCGGTTGTAGTCGCCATATGGATCATCGGGAGCGGCTGCGACAAAGCGCCCGACCCCAGTGGAACGCTCTCCAGCGCGTTGCTGTAAATCACGTCGCCATGGGCCAGGGTCGGCAACAGGTTGGCTGCATTGGCCGCTTCGGCCGCGGCCTCTCGTGCCTTGGCGCCACCTGGACGTTTCTCCCCCGCGAGGTCGTCTTCGGTAAAACCCTGTTTCCGAGCCTTGCTTTCCCAGTAGTCGTCGCGCACTCGTCGCCCATTCACGATCACCCGGCTGCCGAACTGCCGAAACATTGACCTGGCCGAGACGATTGCAATCTGTCGCGAGCGGTAGGAATACGGAAGAATATCCTGCTGGATCAGATCGTCTTTCTCGATCTGTGTGGCAATGATCTTGTGCAGAGACCGGTTCTTGTTGAACAGAAGATACGAGTCCCGGTATGACAAAACGCGCGCGCACTCTGTCGCCAGCATAAACAGCTTCTTGCCGCGCAGCGGGACCGTAAAGGTCCGACACTTGTACTCGCGACCACCTTGCAGATAGCCATTGGCATCCACCTTCTTCTCGCCGGCTTCATCAAATTCCTTAGGAATATACTCATCGCGCTCTTCGTTCAGCTGATCGGTGGTATGATCCCTCACGGTCGGTAGCGCCTTGACCAACGGAGCTTTGGTTGGCGTTGTTTTCTCAGGAGGCGAGGCTAGCGGCGGCGAGGCGTTGGATGGAGATTGCTGCAGTTGCTGAGTTTGCATCCGAGGAGTCTGTAGTTGAGGGTTCGCTGGCGAGACTTGATCATTGGCTGTAGCCGGGCGCGGTGTCTTCGGGGGACGTCCTCGCTTGCGACGACCCTGCTCATCTGCGGCGACAACTACCGGCGCGTTAGCATCTTTGACGCGAAAACGAAATGGCAGATACGCGGGAAAGTCAAAAAGAGCATAAAAGAGCATGAAGGCAACAATAAAACAGCCAGAAATGAGATGAAGCGGCTCGAGGTACCCGAGAGCTTGGTTCGGCTCCGAGAGCGAGTACCCAGCGCACATACCATCATCATGATCCCCATCGCGAGAAGGTCCGCGTTCCGGCGTGCGACCGCGCTTGAGGCCACGAGGAGTCGCACTAGGGTCTGCTGCTCCGTATTGCGGTGCTGGAAGAACAACAGATACTAGAAGGGGTCAGTTTGGCAGCCGTCACGACGGTGACAGTAGAAAGTACAGAAAAGGGTATATAAAAAAAATTCCGTAAACTTCCATTGCCGATGCGATGGCGCGACGGCGAAATGGGTTATAAACAGGAGAACGCGACCAGAGGCAACATGAGAAGAAATTTTACGAAATGCGCATACCGTTTGAATTATTCAGCGCAGCAGGGTTGATGGTACCGGAGCCATCAACGAGATCCCCTCCGATCCCATTCATCGGAGCGGAAACGGAGTGGGAGGTGCCATACATGGCGGGCCAAGGAAGGAGGAGGGGGAGGTCGAAAGAGCGGTCGCGAAGCCGCGGGCGGGTGAGCGAGGCGCGCGAGAAGCCAAAACGCCGAGATGGAGGTTGATGGGCTACTGCAACGAGGCCAAAGCCAGAAACGGGCGACGATGCAGGCTGGCCCTCGGACAACTCAGAGCGACGTGTCGCGGTCTCGCATGCAGTTGGGTGGTAAGACTGGGAAGGTGGCAGGAGGGCGGATCAGCGGGGAAAAGATGGAGCAAATCAGTGTCAGAGCTTCCCAAGTCGCGGGATACCTTAAGGGAATTAGAGGAGGACGGGATTATTATTATTGTGGTGGACGCGGAATGCTGGATTAACTCTGGCTGGAGAGGGGAAAATCACGTTAGCGGTGACTAATCAAAAATGGTGGCTGGTGCAGTGGCAGAACAGCGAAATTCAGATTGTCTCAAGTCAACAAAAGGAGCACCGCCACAAATGAGGCTGACCAGCTTCCGTGAGTTCACCTCACTCTTAAGGTACTGAGTCAGACTCAAGAGGAACGAGGACACACGGAAGTCGGGAACCAGGGGGACAGGTCCCTGGGTTCATGGTCTGCAGAAA
>MU628797.1:0-16546 GCA_025688805.1 Aspergillus egyptiacus
TTTTTTTGCTATGTGTCAATTCATGTTTGAGATCCAGCGGGAGATTTGTGAACATAATAATGATCAGAGTATGCATACAAGAAGTAATTTAGTGCTAGCATGATTATTGGGTACCACCGACCTCTACACAGCACTGGTGGTACTAGGTAGGTACTGGGTTTCGAGTCGTTTAGCGTTCCGATCTTTGAGGCCTGGGCTTCGGCACCGGTCAACTTCTGAGTGAGTTGTATCAACCTCTAGATGGTTCTCGAGCTTCCCTAAGGAGCCTCTCACGGGACTTCGCGTCATCATTGAGTTTCCTTCAGCCTTCGTACGGATCCCGCAATAGTACCTTATCTTCGAAGGCCCGCCTAGACTAGATGGTGATTGCACCACGGATCACCGTAGTGATAATAGTCGGTTCTAGTATTACTAGCTACCTACTACTTAGGTAGGTAGTGAGTAGTACTCTAGTACTCGTACGACTGTACTAAATATTTACCACTGCACTCAAGTCTTGTCCATGATTCGCCCTGAGAGCACGTGCCCTCGGCTCTGGAGCATTCTTTGGCTCTGTCCACAAGGTTGCCCCCCTCTTCTGCCGTATTCAGGATAGACACATTTTAGACAGCAAGAATGACAAGGGAAAAATAGAAAAGGAGGCGACAGCGAGCTGTATTATTGGCTGTGTTTGATCGTCGGCAATGAGGTACGGTTACAGCCTTGATACAATTGGAACAGGTTCCCCACAGAAATAATATGGGACCGACACTGGCAACCTCCACACTGAATCTGCTGGCACTAGCAGTGCAGCGGCAGTACCTATGGCTGTGATGATAAGGTACCCATGATACTCAGGTTTACTGCTTGGTATACCGCCTATCTGACTGCTGTCTGGCGGCCTGACTGTCCGCCCTGAACCATCTTCTCTGTCAAAGTCAATTGCCAATAATAATAACAATAGGAGGTAATGAGAATAAGGAACTTTCAACTGACGGGCCTATAAGCCAGAGGACTAAGAATACCAAGCCTAACCAACTTGTTGAACCAGTAACCAGTCACAGACAACCCGAACTTACCGTACTGCCCCAGAGCCCGAGTTTGTCTTTGCCCCTTTTGAACTCGTCGAAGATAACGCTGGTTGGTTGCTGAGAGACAGGAGAATTAATCTTAATCAACGGAGATAGCGACTCGATCAACTCTTAACTGCTGGCTATCAGGCTCATCTTTGCTCGAGGAGCTCATATAGTCAGTCTATGACACGCAGCTGCATGAAGAATAATCTGAAAAGAACTCGATCCCTTCCCCTCGTGGGCTTTTTCTCTGCACCAGAGCTTCCCCTCTCTCCCTCCTACGGTACCTATTATTTTTGTTGTTATTTTACTACTTTATTATCATCCAATTGCTTCTCCCCTTTCCCGTCCCTGGACAGGACCCAGTTGTAGGAAACTGCCAGGCCAAAACCAAAATAACCACGAGTCGAAATTATTATTATTGTAAAAGCATAAGCGATCGCAAGAAGGCAGGCCAGAGCAGGGCACGGTTCCATTATTATTCGTGAGATTCGCGTTCACTGTTGGAAAATCCCGCCCGTCTTAAGTTTTCTCCGCCTGTCACTAAGAGAGTAAGGAGATCCCATCCCATCCCATCCCATCCCATCCCATCCCATCATCCCATTCCATCCTTATTCCAATCCCCGTCCTCTCCTGCTCCTCCTCCTCCTCCTCCTCCTCCTCCTCCTCCATCCCACTACCTTACCACCTCCTCCTCCCTCTTTTTTCTCCTCCCCCATCCTCTCAACTTTTCTTGCTTTTCTTGCTTTTCTTCCCTTTGTTCCACCCCCTCCACCCCTCCTCCCCTTCCTCCATTCTCGCCAGTCCCGTTGGAACCGCGCGTCTTCTGCTTGATTCGGAAGTTCTGTGCCTTTCCAGGAATCTGGCCACGGTTGTTTCTAAAGTTCCTTTTGTTTCTTTTCTTCACTTCCAAGCTTCTCTCTTCTCTCTCTCCTAATAATCTCCATTGGTTGTCATCTCCACTTCTTCTTTTCGCTTCTCTCTCTTCCGACTCCTTCGCACATGGCTTGACCGCTCTAGACAGCTCTGCCACCCTTTGACCCTTGTGTTCCTTACATCGTACCTTTTTCGCTGGCTCCTCCCTTTTCGGTCCTCGTTCGATTCAAGCCTTTCGTTTCTGTCTTCTTCCTCTCAGCAGCATTCGTTTCACTGCATTCATCTGAGCGCTTTTCTTCTCCTCGTTTGTATCTGTATAATTGAGCTACAGGCATTTGTTAGAAATCAGGTTCGGCAACCCCCCTTCTGGGATGCATTTCTCCCATCGGATGTCCCGTGTTCATCTGCCCCGTTAAACCTCCATATATGCTCGAAGTCAGTTTCGCTGGTGGTACAATGCTAACTGACGAATACGTGGTACAGAATTCCACCCACAAACCCCCCCTGCTTTCTCCCTACTCATCCTTCTCGCTCGAGTTTCTCTGGACGCTATACAACTGCTCCGCCGACGCACTGAATGTTTCTGTTCGCTTATTCCCCGAGTAGCAAGACGCTGTAAACCACGCGTCCAACTCGACTGTCTGCCGATTATTAGAGGGGAACAACATGGCAGCTTTGGTTCAGACGATTCCTCAGCAAAGCAGCACGGTCCAGGTGCTTCAAACTCGTCCTTCTTCCTCCTCGGGTGCCTACACTACATCTCAGTCTTTACAGCAAACGAGCTCGCGAAAGTCAGCCATGCCTTGGAATACATATAACACCGCCGGCAATTCGGGAGACTATAGGCAGGGTCATCAGGTCGTCGCTCCCTACGCCTTTACCAGCACTCCCAACCTCTCCAATTCGCCAAACGCGCAAAATCGACAGTCATGGACTCCTAGTTTAAGGCCCGAGCATCGAACGTCCTCCACCCCCTCAGCACCCCAAATCCCTGCGAATGCTGCCCACCTCGGAGTGAACCCACGTGCCGCCAATCATACTGCAGCTGGTTCTGTATCTACTTCGTCCTCCAACTCTTCCATTCAGTCATATATGTCTAAAGACGATACGGCGATTCCTTCGCGGCAGCTTCGCAATGATCCTCCTATCCGCCCCTTATTCACCGCTAATCTGCCGTCTCCTTCGCCCTTCATGAATATATCATCACCCACCGTCTCCCGCCCATCACCAGATCGGTATCGTCGCGGCAACCGTCGTTCAGACGGGTCCGCAGCGTCGTTGAGTGGACCAGGCTCGACTCAAACGTCCTCTTCAATTCTGGATGAGAATCCGCAGCAAGCCCCCGATCCTGGAGCGCCAGGAGTCAGAAGCCTTGTACCCGTCGAGAATTCGAATAACATTCGCCATACCAGAGCTCCCAGCGCGGACGATGTGTCGCGTTTAGAGAAGCCGCAACCTGAATTAGCGAAACGGTATCGACGGAGAAGTTGGGGTAATTTTGACAACACGGGACTCATCAATCTTCAGCTCCACTTGCCTGCCACATCCCCCATACCCATGCCGAAGGGGCAAGACTACTTCGATCAAGATCGGCCCAGGTCGGCCCTATCCGATAGGGATATCTCGGGGAGCACCCATTCTGCACGGTCCTCCACGTCATCCGTAAGGGTTTCTACTCTTTTCGGCCTTCATTGCTGGTGATACTGACCTTTTTAGGTGCATGGCGGACAAGCCGACCCTAGTTCCGTTCCCTCGAAGCCTGGATCGAATTCCGATGATACTAAGCGGACGAATAAACGATCTCCCTTGTCTCAGCCTCCCTCGACAGACCCTACCTCACCAGATACCCCGCGACCAAATAATCGAGATCCACCCAAGTTCGCAAGTCCTGCTTCTCAGCGCTTGGCAGAACTCACAAAAGCCGACGCACATAGACCAGGGAAATCACGATTAAGAAGAGCTTTCTCGTTTGGGAGTGCCTCCGAACTCGTCAAGGCCTCTCAAAATGGCCACCGTAGAGATTCACATGTCGGGGACAAGTCCCGCAGGGATTTGCTCAAGGAAGAGCTAGGCCCCGAACAAGCTGCTATTGCTGAACAGCAAGAAGCCAGTGGATTGGGCGAGAGCATCTACTCTCATCACCAGGGCCGGTTTTTCAACAGCTCCACGGACAATATCTCCGTTTCCTCTACGGCCTCGTCCGCATCGGTAATGCTTCGGAAGATGGGCAAGGGGATGAAACGATCCACGCGCTCTCTTGTAGGCTTATTCCGGCCGAAGTCAATGATAGCGTCGTCTACCGATGAGATTGCGGCTGAGCCAATGGCGCCCAAGATTTCGGTTGTGAATATCGAAGCAGAAAGGAAGAGCGTGGCGGCGAACGCTGATCCTCAAGATCTTCCCCATGGCGGAACGATATTTCCCAAGATGGAAGCTGCCAGTTCACCGGTTGCTGGTCACGAGGATGTCTTGACAGAGGCGCCACAATCGCGTAAAAGCATTGTTGGAGGAGACAGAGAGCGGGCGGAGGTGCTCGCAGCGGTCAGAAAGGGTATCCTCAAGAGTACGTTCCGCTTTTCCTACTCTCTGAATAGAATGTCGCTAACATGTGCCTACAGAAACCAATTCTGACCTCGCATATTCTACACCTGCCAAAACCGGCGCAAGTTTGGAGAATGGCACCGATTCACCCAACTCCAGTGCGCCGAGTACCCCGGAGGAGCAGCCGAGAACCGGAATTCGCCGCTCTGATGGTGTCAAAATTGCCGAGGACGAGGAGTTACCTGCCGCAAAGAGTGTGCTATTGGGCCCACCGGTAGCTCCGAAAAGCCTCGTATTCAGTCCTCGAATACAGTTCCATGAGACGTGGCCTAGCGGGGAGTATGATCGACGAGGCGATATCGCGACATGCAACCGACTGACACCTCTCCTTGCTCAGCAGATCAAGGAGGAGCTGAACACTTTCAAGATGGTTAGTTTGAGTCCTCGCATTTACTCATTAGGTAGAATAAATTGCTGACCCATAGATAGGAGATGGAAGTACACGAAACCTCGAAAATATATACCCACTTCCTCTGAATGCAGCATTGCAAACGGCGTTTTCTCGTTCACTTCGTTTCCCGTGGGTAGTGTAATATCCGGACGGCGATTTGATCTACGAAATGGTGTGGTATCCACGTTTGGCGTCTTGTAGACCTGGTTTTATCTCTCTAGAGCAACTCTTTTTGGTTGCCTGGTCGGTCCTTACTTGGTGTCTTGACTGATTCGGACATCTGACATCCTCCGGCCTTTTCGATTTGCAGAACACGATGATAAACCTGGTTGGTTTCATATACACGTGCTCTGGTTTTGCAGTGCAGCAATCTCTTCGAACTTTGACATGGGAAGAGCGGCCTCCTTTTACTTTGCGCATGCGCCCCTACCAATGCGGGATCCGGCAGAGGACGGAACTCAAAACAGAGAAAAAAAGAAGACTTTTTCTTTTTGCTTGATTGTTGCAATGGCTCTTGACTTGGGCCACTCAAACGTCAGCTCATTCGGCGTTGATCTACCTCGCGGTCAGGATTTTGAACATTGGTCTAATATTGTTCCATCGTGTTCCGGATCCGGTTACGGTTTACGGATTTCGCTTTTTCCTCCGACACCTTAATATCTTCGATTCATCCGATCTTTTCACCTCCTGTGTTTGGCAAGCGTGGAACTGGGCAGTGCAGTTGATCGTTATCTCATGGTATCATAGCTCCTTTTCTTTCTTTCTTTCTTTCTTTCTTTCTTTTCTTTTTGTTGGTCGTATCAAACTCGCACTAGCCACCTTTCTTACATTGTGTGTTCGCGTTCTGGAAATCGATGCACTGGCATATCTCAGGCAGTTTGAGCATCTCTTATTGACCGGTCTAATCCCAGCATATTCAGGGTTTTATTATCTTCTGTCTCATTCCTTCTGCACTATTTTGTTACTTGGCATCGAGCCTGTATCCACCATGTCTTGTCTTGTCTCATGCGCCGCTCTCTCCTTTCTCATAGCTGTTGCTGGTACTGTATCTGGTTGGATGGCATATGAAGCGAATTCATCGATATATCTGCGTCATGGCGAGTACGTTTCCTCAATCTGTAGAGACAATTATCAGACGGGTAGAAAGTAAATGGTAGAGGAGGCAATGCCTCGGCAAACAACTGCTGAGAGGAGGAGATTAGACATGAATGGTACTTTAGGGCGTTAGGGCTCGCTCCCTTACCAGGTAGGTATGCAGCGCCGAAGCCGAGTAAATGCCGTCCGTGGTCGTCGTATCGTAGGCCCCAACAACCTACGGACAGGCGCTGTGGTTGTGTTGTGCAAGTGGACGGACTGCCTACAGATCAAGCCGAAAAGAAAAAAAGAAACAAATGATTGACTTGAGTACCAATAACTACCTAGTAGATATCTACCTAGGTAGGTAGGTAGCTAGCGACGGAGTTCCACCTACCGAGGTCAAACGGTGAGAAGCCATGAGTTTAGCGACCTACCTACTACCTGCCTACCTGCGCTGCAAGGAAACTTCCTTTTCGAACTGCACTTCGGACTTGAATGACTTTGACGTTTTGCCCCCCGGGAGGCAGAATTTGGTTGGGATGGTCGGATACGATACATGCAATGGGCATGTAGTCGCAAAGGCAGGCAGGAGGGCTCTCGGCTGAGAGAGAGAGATGTATGAGAATTACCTGCCATCACGGGGCCGGTGGTCTTTCCCCAAGGTAAAGAAGGTACCTACTTACGCTTCCCCAGGGCAGCGCAGAGAGAGAGCTGGCTGCTTGACTATTGGAAGAAGATAACGGCGTAGACGACTAGTTCCAACACTGAACAGCAGCCCGTCTGACACGGCACCAGGCTAGCATTCAGCGACATCATTACCTGGATCTTGCCATTCCTCCTCCCCTTATCACAACCTCCCACCCACTAACGCTTAATCCTAGCTGATTCTAATCTAACTCTCTCTCTGCATCGTCTTTTCGCCCTCCACAACGAACTTCTACCACCGCGCAAACCCCCCACACAATCCCCCTAAGCAAACTCCAACCGCCTCTCATCCCACCCGGGCCTCAACCCAGCAACATCCAACCCCGCAACATCCAGCGAGCTCCCAAGCACATAGTTAACTCTCCAATCAACCCCTAGCACTGCACCGCTCTCGCTCTGCGCCCAAACCGCCACCGCAATTGTATTCTCCCCATTGTAATCCAGAACCCCAACCGGAACGGGATAGACCACCTGGTTGCCCACGTGCGGATTGAACCGGCCGTATTGGTAGCCGTTGACGAAGAGCTGGGCGCGGAACGCTGAACTTCCCTCGCCACCGCCAATACTGTTACTATTGGTCAAGTCGCTAGAGGTAGACGGGGTAGAGAAAACAAAAGAAATCGACACATCCACGCCCGACGGGACGGAGAGGGGCGGGATGACGGCGCGGAAGAATTTCACCGTTGCGCCGGTGAACGCCAGAACCGATGAACTGGAATTAGACTCAGACTTCGAGGCGGGTTCCCACTCACTGTCGTCGAAACCCGGAAGGTGCCAGCCGACTCGCTCAGCGTGGAGGCCGTCCTCGTTGTAGACGCCGCGAACGGGGTCGAGGTCTGCTTCGCCGCCTGCGGTGCCGGCGAGGCGCCAGTGGGTGAATTGGGGCTGATTTTCTTCTGATGTGTTGGAGTCTGAGTCTGAATCTGGCGATGTCGGGAGGAGTCGAGCCTCGAGAATGCCTCTCGGGTTTAGGACGCCGGTTGTTTGGTCATGGCCGGTGTCGTCGTGGATGACTAGGAGGACGTTGGGCGTGCCATCTGTGGTTAGGGTATTTGGCGGAAAGGCGAGGGTCTTGCTACCCTGTGTGGCGGAGGCCGAGCCGAGGTAGGAACCTAGGAAGTGGCCGTTTAGGTAGGCAGACCAACCGCTGTAGATTCGGGATTAGTTTGGGCTGTGTTGAATGTGGTTGGATTGGAGAGAGGACGTACAATGCGTTGCCGCCTTGGATGTTGAGAAAGACGCCGGAGGCGGTGGTGTTGAAATAGCCGCGCCAAAGGCGGATACCATTGTGGAAGCCTGGTGACCGTTAGGATGGGAGTGAGTGTAGGGTAGGGTAGGGAGATACCGTATTCGTCTGCGTAGAGGACGGGCAGCGTGGCTGGTTTATGCGGATTGGGGGTTGTCATGTGGTTTGCGTCTGAAACAAAATCATGTCAACACGTTCATTTACTCTTAGGTCCGACAGATGGTGTGAGCTTACCAACCCATGCCGAACCAGAGTCGTTGTAGGTTGGGAACCGTTCTGGTAGGCTATCCCTGACCTTCCACCCGGCTAGTGGTGGTAATTCAACTGACGGGGGCTCTGCAATATTGCCCTTCAGACTGCCGTATTTTGTCCTGGAAATTTTCACCTTCTTCCCGTTCCATGTAACATGTTTTACTTGGTGAGGAGCGAAAATCTCAAGTGTCGTTTCGCCGTTGGTGTCTCCTTGTAGGGCTAGAGTGGAGCCTGATAGTTTAGAGGATCGGACGAGGTATGGCCCGCTGACAAGGACTATTGCACGATTAGTCAAAGTCTGAACACCGTTAATTAGAGCGTGAGGTAAACTAGCTCACCACTTTCAGTCTCAGGAACAAGCGGGTCGTCTGTCAATGCAGGTGCCCAGAAGGTATATGCTGTTTGTCTGTCAAGCAGGATCACCCGCAGGCCGTTGTTCAATTGTACGACACTCATGCCTTCCGCTTGAGTAAACCCTACGGTCAATACGCCTTTGCTTCTGTAGAAATTCACGGGAGAACATTTAGGGCAGGTTGTAGCGGTTCCGGATCTCGCGCCCTTGATGGCAAATTCGCCAGATTCACCCGCCGGAACCCAGAGTACAAGGGTCGGCTTACGGTCAAAGACCGCATATGTCAAGACTTCCGCCGTGGAGTACAGAAGTGTCTGAGAACCAAGCCTGAAGTCAGTCACAATGATCTTCGATTGATGACCGTTGAGTCGGATCGCTCCTCCGTGTCGAGGAATCGTGAGAGGCCCTCCGGACGTATCGACATGCAGCTTAAATGCCTCATCCGTTCCCACGGTAGTATCCTTGTGAGTTGTCACGTAGAACCCAGCGTTGGTCTCTGGGTTCCGTAACTCGCTAGCACTGATTGCAGCGTTGTCGCTGTACTGGGTTCCGTTGTCGATGCGGTGAGTCATTGTCAAGTCCCTTGCGCACCGCGTGAACAACGCTAGCAGCTTGGTTTCGTAGTACTTGGAGCCGATCGATCGATCTTCCGAGATGGGTGCGGAATAGTCATAGCTGCTTGCGGTGACCGGCGCGGCAAGCCCGCCCCAGTTCGTTCCTCCAAACAGCATGTACAGGCTCATCGCGGTTACTCGCTGGCCAATGTTCCACCTGTAGAACAGATTGGCAAAGTCTGCACCTGTATCCTCAACGCAGCCTCCTTCAGGACCATCCCAGGGATTATAAGATCCGCCTTGGAACTCGGGCATGAAGAAGGGCATTGACGGCTGCACTTCCTGGAAGTAATCATAATAGTGCAGCACCTTGTACGGGACGTATTCTCCGTTCGTGCCTGTACATACACTGACGTCGCAGCTCCAGCACTAAAAATTAGTCACGTATAGGCTGCACATTTTCGGCAACTCACAGAGGGATACGAGTCCACCCCGACAACGTCCAGATTCCCATCCGCATTCGACCAGTCGCTCCCCCAAGACTTCGTGTTCATATTGGGATCATTCCCGCTCAAAGGGACAGTAATACCATTCTCCAAAGCCGAGGCTTTCAAGAGCTCCATATAAGCAGCCGCTGTCTGATTAAGGTTCCTATCCACCGGATCTCCAATCCATTGTTGCCCATACTCATTCTCAATCTGATAGAGGAGGGTGTTCTGTCCGTCGGTGATCTCATACCTGCTCGTAATCTCTGATACCTTCGAGAAGTATGGCCGCCACGCCGCCGTATACCGCGGGTCATCATTCCTCGTCGAACCATATGCACCCGTTGTAAGCCAGTGTGGATAGCCGCCAGCACTGGCTTCCGCATTGACATAGGGCCCCGGCCGCACGATGATATACATGCCCAGCTCCTTCGCAAGCTCGTATATCGGCGTGATATCACGGGCCCCCGTGGAGAAGTCAACCGTGTGGTTATTCGGAGCATGGTACGCCCAACTGGAGTAGAATGCGCAACCCGTAAACCCGATCGCCTTGATCTTTTCCAGAATGTCCCTCCACAGTGCTGGGACTGGAATGCGCCAATAATGAAACTCTCCCGAGAAGAGGAACATCCGTTGCCCGTGGACATAGAAGCTATAGTGGTCCCACTGCACGACCTTGGTGAGTCCATTGTCGTGGATTGGCCATTCTGACAGGGAATCGTTGTGAGCAGTCGTCAGCGCTTGAAAGCTCCCTAGAAAAAGAAGAAACAGTAAATGGAGAATGCGCATCATGGCTAGAACCTGACATCAAGAACATGGATGGAAGCATTGCCCTCACAGATTGGGCACCATGATGGAATTTATGACTGGCCATCATGCATGAGGAGAAAACGCATCACATAGCCCCGGACAGGGCCAAGGCTTAGCATGCTGGGATCAAGTGGAGATCGCCAGTTCTGAACTTCTAATACATAGCCGGGTGGAGATGAAAGCAGACTTAGATCTTTCCACTGTGGCTCTATCCATGGTGGAGGAGACCACGGACATGGGGGAAGGAGCACTTTTTTCCTCCATTCACCTGGCTGCTCGGAGCGTTTTATCCCGCCGGCCGACATCAAGACAGGGGAGAAATCAACAAGAGCAATTGAATAAGGAGAATTCCCGATGGAGAGGGATGGAAGAGGGTTGTCAACGAGTGATGAAGTCTTGGGCGTGTTTCAAGACCAACTTGGTTGTACCATCACATGACCGACATGACTGCATTACTATTACTAGTAGCTGAATTATAACTCTGCAATAATAGGCGGCCTGTGTGCTCTCTGCGAGTTCAGTGCAATCTAAATAATACACCCTCTTTGTCCCACTAAGTCAAAATTGATCAGCCAAACTGCGCCCCTCGCCTGCCTGTTGGATTCGCTGGAAAGCTCCTGAGAATCAGCGCGTATATGTACATCGAAGTCATGAAAAAAAAAAAAAAAAAAAAAAAAAAAAAAAAAAAAAAAAAAAAAAAAAAAAAAGAAAAGAAAAGAAAAAAAAAAAGAAAAGAAAAGAAAAGAAAAGAAACAGGATCGCTTTTATCAAGGTAACAAATGGTTTAGGAAGATTGTCATAAGACATTAGTATTATGCTGGGTAGGCCTTGCACGCAATGCGACGGGCCGGTGAGAACCCAACTCCGCCCCGGGAATCTCCGGGGTTCTCCCAACATACCCTCGCATGAGCCTGAGCTCGTAGGTTCAGTCATGGAAAGTCGTTGGAATTGGCTGCCATTGGGGGTCGAGCCGGAGGAATATAGAAATGGATAAAGATATACCAGTCTCAATTTGTGTTTTTCAACCACACAGTCCGAGTAAGGGTCATCCTTGGAGCTCGCTAGCAGTGGTTGACGAGAAACAAGGCTGTTTAGGCCGTGCTGCCCAAGACTCCAAACGGATTCGAGGTTTTGACTTCAGCAGTATTTCTGAGAACGGGGCTTTCTTCCTTGGTAACCTTAGCACCTTTGCCGGCAGGCACAGTAGAAAAGCCTTGTTCAGACCCCCGATTATTGTCAGCTGCGCGGGCTTTCTTGGCGGCACTTGAGCGTGTTCGGATGGGGGAGTTGTCGGCCGCCTTTTCAATCGACCCGTGGTTTCGGTTTGCGCGAGTCTTGTTCAAGGCTTCGTCTTCGGTCGTTTCGCTGGTTTCGCCGCTCATTTCGGCGGCCTTCTGAATCTCGCGCCGCACTCCCTTCAGTGCATCTAGTCCAGCCTTCTCTGCGGCTTGCATGTGGTCAGACTGTGAGGTAGAAGGCTCCTTGCGGTATAGGTAGGAGCGGACAAAAAAGCGGGCGAAGAGGTAAGTCAGAGGCAAGAGATATGCGACATTGAGCCAAATCGCAAATCCCTGTCCGGAAGTATCCATGCAGGTAACCATGTGACCGGGTTGCACAACCGCCCGGGGAGCACCAAGGTTGTCCGCTTCGTGGCCCACGTTTTCCGCAATGCCCTCCGCACCTGCGGCGCGGAACGCGACTTGCTTAATCCAGGAGATTCCCGTGGTCGCTGCGGTCGACGTCGCAGCTGCGACAGCGGATGCGGTAGGTACAGAGCGGACCGGAGGTAGAGTATAGCTGACGAACAGGTAGGACGCTGCCAACGATGATCCGACGAGGAACTGGGTGATTTGCATGGTGGTCAGGGATCGCTTGACAACGGTGGGAACGCGGATTCGAAGTGCGGTCAAGGTGTAGTAGGTGTACTGTCACGGTCAGCGGGAATCTATTCAAATGGAAAGGGTAAAGGTATCTATCATACCATGAGTGCATGGATACCCGAGTTAACCAGAGTGAAGATCCAGATCGGCGGGGCGACGTAGCGAATGCCCGCCCACATGCACATCATCGCGCCGGCATGGTGATAGGTCTGCAATGTCGAGCTCTTCTTCCCCTTGGCAAGGATAATCGCGGTGTCCAGCACCTCGTAGAACTTGGACAGGTAAAAGATCCATCCCAGGAACGCCAGACCCTCGTTCCACAGACGGCCGACATCCGTCTGTTCAGGAACAGCGCCCTCCGCCAGTCGGTACTCCGGGTTCTGGATTGACCACTGGTTCGCTGTCGTGTCATAGGTAACCGCGATTCCGTACCCGCGGGGACCGTTGCACTTGCACAACGCATCCATGATGCCCACCAGGCCGTTCTCTTCCCAGGCCGGCAGGGTGTGCTGGAAGGCGCGGATCATGCCGGCGAAAGTCCACATGGAATAAACGGCCAGGAAAACATTGTGCAGGATGACGAAAAGCTTGAAGGCGCGGGTTTGGCTGATCGCATAGGCCTTGTATCCGCGACTCTTGTTGATGCGATTGATGATGACGACGGTGACGGCATAGACGCTGGCGATGGTGATCGGCACGCGCACATCGAGGAGCTGGTTATACAGATCGGTTGGGATATTGAACGGCTGGTACCATGTGGGCTCGTCCCGGTGCGGCGCAGGCACAGTGGCCGGGAGCTCGTCGGGAGGAAACTTGAGCAACGACGAGGGGGGCAGTCCGAACCGAAGAACGGCCGGACCCGACCCTGTATCCAGGGCGAGATCGTACATGGCTGGATTCAATCACCGACGTGAACTGGAGAAGGATGGACTGAAAGAACTCCGTGAGCTGGAGAAACTGTAAAACCCTCCGAGGGACTTCTTGTTGCGTTTATATGAAATGATAAGGGACAACCACAGTCGACGAAAAGGAAGAAGACCGGGGCGCAAAGCAAGAAGCAGCACTCCAACAAAACAGCCTTCTGGTGGAATGGCAATATTTAAGGCCGAGTCGGGGGATCAGCAAAAAGTGTGTGATGAAGTAAAATCTGGATACTATAACTCGCTACAGTTAATCTCGAGGTGGAGCCACGACTGCATTTTGTTGGGAAGTTCTCAGATTCTCCCTTCCAGACCTCGGCCCCAACAACTGCAACAAAACAATCAGCCGCTTGTGAATCTTGTCGTTGCCAGGTCCTTGACGAGCTTGACGAGGGTGATATATCATAAGATATGGTGGTATATTATTCATTATTCTTCCAATATCAATGTGGTCTTTTCCTGGAGCATCGCCCTCTCAAACCCAGCGGCTCATTCTCGTCGAGGGACTTTTCCTTTTGAGGGCCTGACGTATTCTATGACCCTCCACGGCTCACACGATAAGCTACCCACCAGGGCTACCACTTTGATACCTTAGGAACTTAGGTCGACCAACAAGAGACGCCATGCAAATCATATCCGTTCCTCTTGTGGGGGGAGCGTCACTGCGTCAAGGCAGCATCATTATTATTTGAGGACCAAATTCTCAGCTCCGCGCTGTATTTCCGCAGTATTTTATTCGGAACAATAATACCTTACTAAGACCTTGGGGCAATAATAATAATAATAATAATATGGGGAAGTGGTGCACCCAGTTCAACCTCTGCGTAACCGAGGCCGAATCTTCCGACCAATCACGTGAGCTTATACGACACCAAGACTATCAGAGTAGTGGTAGGTAAGGTATTGCCCCTTGCAGGTGCAGATGCAGCCGTTGGGAGCACCTCTTCTTCAGTTATCTCAAAGATTTCAACGAGCGATGGATATGTACGTATACACCAACTATGCTAGAGATGCCAAATAAATATAAAAGCGAAACCGCAAGTCGAGCTTATATCGTTACACGCTTGTAGAACCCCATATTCAGCGGGGCTTAGTGTCGAGTGGGAGTGGAGGCGGCACAGGCGATCCAGTCGTGTTAACTGGCGTCGACCGCAGCTCGGTCTTCTTCTGAGGAGGCGGTGGCGGAGGCGCCTTTCTTCGCGCCAGACCTTCAGTATCCGTGCTGGAGCTTGTTGTCGAACGACTCAAGCTCGGATGCGGCGGAATGGGCGGAGCCTGATTCGCACTGTCTGACTTGCTGTCCATAACATTATTCAACCGTTCACCAATTCCATATTTCTGGTTGAATCCTTGAAGTTTCTGCTTCCCGGCGTCGATTCGGTCACTGTGCTTCGAGCGAAAATCGTTCAACGCGGACCTGGCACTCGCGGTGCTTGAAGCAGGAGATGAGGACTCGGTTTGCCGTATCGGCGGGGAACGGACCGGAGGCGTTGCGGGTGAGGAATTAGTTCGCAACTGGGAGAAGCGGTTCTGCAGCTCATTCACCGGTGCCTGGCCAGTGTAGCCCGCCGCCGGCGGCGTGGTTGGATTCGATGTCCTAGCTCCGATTCCAAGCGCAGGAACCGACACACCCGCCTGAGACAGGCGGGATGTGGCGGCTTGGTTGATATACCCATCGGCAGCCTGGGGGTTTTCTGTAGCCGGCGGACTGGGCGAGTACACAGGCGGAGGAGAGGGTGAATGGGAAATCGAGGTCGAGGTGTTTGTGCGGGGAGGTAAACGGGGGGGAAGGCTCGGGGCTGGTTTAGGACTGGCAGAAATCGGCGCTTGTGCTGCGGCTGAACCTATTCGTCGGACGGGAGGTGGTGGCAGGGTGCTCGGGTCGATGCCTGTGCGGTTCGCTCGATATGGTACTGGCGGCCGTTTCGCTGCTTCCTCTGCTGCCCTCTTCTCCTCCTCCTCCTCCTCCTCTTCCCGCTGCCGCCGAGCATTTTGCTGGTTGATTTGTGCCTGGCTCAATGGCGCGCCCACTCCACTGCGATCGGGTGTGATTTCGTTCGGGAGAGCCGCTGGGCCGTGGTATTTGATGTGTTTCGGCGGCGGCGCGAAGGATGCCGGGTCCTTCAGCGACGAAAGAGGTCTGGAAACGTGTTGCTCTCTCTCTTCATCTTTATCTTTCCCTTTGCCCATCCATCCTGCCTGGCGCAGAGAGCGTCAGAGCAAGAATTGCACGGAGTAAGCCTGAACAACTCACCACCTGATTGACGCCTTTGAAATCGTTCCGCCAGCTCTCTCGTTTTCCTTCCCGGCCTTTTGGGTGCCAGCCATCCTTCATAATCCCCTTGAAGCCGCTCATCTTGTGATCGGGTTGAAAATGATGAATAATGCCTCGAGGACTGTTCAAAGGGCCGCAATAAGAGGGGGAGAGAAGCTGACCGCCATGCGGATGTCATCATTTTCCCCACAAGCGGTATTATTCCAAGAATGGTTTAGTCTCACTGGGGATCGAGAGTACCTTAAGCTTAACGGAGTCCACTAACTACCGTACGTAACAGTTAGGTATGGACAGTAGACTACTATGTAGTAGTCCTGGCAGCAACAGTGGCACTCTGAAGATTTACGCGTTCTTCATTCCTACCTCCGGATTTCTGCATGGGATTTGGAGGATAATATCTCTGGACTTCACGGCTTCCCTCGGATGTAGCGTGATCGGGGCTCCGAGAGCGTTGATAAATATTTATTTATAGAAACCAATAATGGCACATAAGCAGAGGTATCAGAGTACATGGAGTCAAGTTCATACGGATCATCGTGTCTCATGGTTCCATGATCCATATGCCTTAGGTAGCAGTAGTATAGCTGGCCAACCGAAAAGGGTATAGGTTGCTTTTCTCCAGGGCTCCAGCTTTGGGCGAGACTTTGACTTGACTCTTGATGCTGAACAGTCGTTCTCATATTCTACACCCATTAATCCAGACCGCCTCGTTATCAGCATTGACATATCATTGTCAAAATGATCTTCCCCGGATTGGCCCCCAAGGCGATGATCGGAGCCACGCAAGAGCAAGGCTACGTGAGCCCACTTGAGCGACATCCCACCCTCCCAATCAGGCCGAACGGGTGCCGAGCGGGATTCCTTTGACGAATGGACGAGACTGGGTTGAAAAGGAAGCGCTGCGGATCGGCGTCTGCAGCCTCGTCGAAGGTTTCGAAACAAAGCGCTTTTTGGCTGCGGGCGCCACGGCTCGTTTCATCTGGCTGCGGGCGCCTACTGAGATACCGACGACACCCATGACAGACTCGCATCAAGGGAAGAGCATCAAAGAGAAAATCGAATGAAAGGAG